>JAYEPQ010000005.1:32456109-32508609 GCA_036321105.1 Dracaena cambodiana
TGGTTCTGGGATTATTATATTAATTAATAAAATCAATAAATTAACGTGCTAGAAGAACATTAAAAGTAACGAAAAATTAGCACAGGACGCTCAATTAGAGCTTTCTATCCTCCGACCCAGCCTCTAGAATAATCAAGAATTACTATATCTAATTTAGAGGCAACAATTTTTATTAAGCCAGTAGAAACTAATGATGATGTGCTTACATGACTTAACAATCTTTTAGAACAGAATAATTACTCTAATATCTATCTATAAGTGGTGGATCAACTGTTGCTAATGGAGTCCATTGCTGCAGCGGGTTTCGGTCTACCGAAACGGGGCCAAAACCGGCCCAAATCCATTATGATACAATATAAATATGGGATTGTAGTGCTAGGGTTTGTTAAGCTGAAAAAAAGGAGCCGAAATAAAAACAGGAAAAATAGGCGGCTGTTTTTGTTGGTGGCTGGACAAAAATCACTCAATTTGAGTGGGGTTTTCTTTGGAGTCTTGAGCAGCAAGAAAAGGGAATTAAGACGGCTGAAGAAAAAGAAGGTTTGGTCGGAATTTGATTTTTTTCTTTGTTGGTGATGTTGCTTAGGTTGTTGTAGCAGCTGAAGGAATCAAAGGAGGTGTTGTGGCTGCTCCTGCTGCAATTATTTTTCGGCCGAAGCCAAAAAGGTAAATCACTGCAATAAGAGGTTAGAGTTTTGATCTCAAAATCTTGTGTGATTTTTTTGTAATTTCTTTTGTGGTTAAAGAACTAGAAAGTTGTAATTCTCTTTTGATATAGTGGAAATTTTTCGATCTTGTCCCCGTGGACGTAGGCATATTGCCGAACCACGTTAAATCTGCGTGTTCTCTGTCTCTGCTATTTTTCTCATTGGTTAACTATTTGATTCCGCTGGTTGTTGCATTAGTATTATTCCGCTATTTTTTCCTAACAATTGGTATCAGAGCCCTGGTTCAGGTCAGATTTCACTCAGATCAGTATTGATTTTTGAGTGGGAGTTATGGCGGAAGATAGGAAGGGAAAAATTGAAAAATTTGATGGGACATATTTCCAATGGTGGAAATTGCAGATGGAAGATTATTTATATCAAAAAAATTTACATCAACCACTGTTTGGAGAAAAGCCAGAAAAGATGACAGATGAGGAGTGGGAATTGTTGGACAGGAGGGATTTGGCGCAGATTCGATTGTGCCTGACAAAGTAGATTGTGTTCAATGTCTTCAAGGAGAAAACCACTTCAGATGTCAGCGTTGGCTAAATTTTATGAAAAGCCGTCTACTTCAAATAGACTGTTTCTAATGAAAAAGTTGTTCAACTTGAGAATGCCTTCTGATAGTTCAGTTGTTAATCATTTTAACGAATTTAACACATTATGGGCACAACTTGAATCCTTAGATTTTGTCTTTACTGATGACATTAAAGCTTTGATATTTATGTGTTCATTACCGGATAGTTGGAGTAATGTTGTTATGGCTATCAGTAATTCTTCCAATACTGCTCTTAAATTCAATTATGTTGTGAGTACAATCATGAATGATGAATTGATGAAAAAGAGTATGGGTGAGAGCACAATTTCTACAAGTACTACTCTGTCGATTGATAATGACAGAAGGAAGAAAATGGGTAGAAGTTTAAGCAGGGAGTCAGAACAAAGAGAAAGATCAAAATCTAAGGGGAAGTTCAAGAAAAAGTTAGTGTATTGGAAATGTAAGACAGATGGTCATATGAAGAAGGATTGTCCAAACAAAGACAAGGAAGGAGCGAATGTGGTGAATTCAAGTAAAGAGTATGATGACTTGTGCTTGTCTGCTCATACAGAATCAAGGTCAGATCCGTGGTTTGTCGATTCAGGGGCTTCGTTCCATTGCACTGCTCGCAGAGACTGGTTTGAGAATTATGTCCAAGGTGATTTTGGGCATGTGACTGTTGGTAATGGGCAGGAATGCAAGATTGTCGGTAAAGTGACAATTCGGTTAAAGTTGCACAATGGTGGAAAGTTGCTTTTACAAGAGGTCAGACACATACCGGATTTGAAGAAGAATTTGATATCTGTTAGCAAGCTGGATGGTGAAGGTTATCAAATCTCATTTGAGAAGAAACAGTGGAAGATCAGTAAATGAGCAATGATAGTGGTCAAGGGTGAGAGAGTGGGAACTCTATATTTACTCTCAAGCTCGGTGGATCACGTTGTTTGTTTGGCCACCGTGAAGAATGAGAAGGCTACCTTATGGCATAAGAGACTCGGTCACTTGAGCGAAAGCGGCATGAGGGTATTGCAATGCAGAGGTATGTTGACAGATATGAAAGATGCTAATTTTGATTTATGTGAGAACTGTGTGTTTGGAAAGCAGAAAGAGTTAGTTTTATGAAGGATGGCAAGGAGAAGAAAATCGAGAGATTGGAGTTGGTGCATACAGATGTATGGGGGCCTTCTTCGGCGAAGTCTCTTGGAGGTAATTCTTATTTTGTCACTTTCATAGATGATGCAAGCAGGAAAACATGGGTGTTCGCACTTAAGCAGAAATCTGATGTCTTCAAGATCTTCAAGGTATGGAAATCTCTCGTTGAGATTGAAACAGGTTTGAAAGTGAAATGTCTGTTATCAGACAATGGTGGAGAATTTTACAATAGAGAGTTCGATGACTATTGCTCTACCCACGGGATCAGGAGAGTAAAGACTGTACCGAGGACACCGCAGCAGAATGGCGTGGCTGAGAGAATGAATAGAACTATTTTGGAGCGAGCTCGGAGTATGAGACTACATGCAGGTTTGCCTTTGTAACTTTGGGGAGCCGCTGTAGATACGACAGTCTATCTGATCAACAGGAGTCCAGCTAGTGCTTTAGATGGAGGAATTCCAGAGAAAGTGTGGTCTAGTAAGACTGTGAATTATTCATTCTTAAAAGTATTCGGTTGTATAGCATATGCACATGTGGATCATGAGATGAGAAAGAAGCTTGATTCTAAATCTCAGAAGTGTGCATTCATTGGATACGGTGGCGACGAATATGGTTATCGCTTATGGGATTATGAGCATAACAAGGTAATTCGTAGCAAAGATGTAGTATTTAACGAGAGCTGTATGTATAAAGACCGAATGGAAAGTAAGAGTGAGAAAGCAGTGGAAAAAGAGCACTTAGAGCTGGATGAGCCACAGGATGGGATAGATCCCATGGATAAAAGAAATGAAGAAATACCTACATCTGAAGGAGAAGAAATGGCTACACGTGAGAATACACAAGTTTCAGATGAGACCGAACAGGAGAGAGAGTCATTGACTAAAGTAGATGGTTCCAGTACTTCATCAAATAGTGTTCCTACTTTGAGGAGGAGCACGAGGATAAGGAAGCCAACCCAAAAACTTTGTCTTCCATTATATCATGTTTTGTATACTGATGCAGGTGAACCAGAGAGTTACCAAGAGGCTGTGCAGGATAAATTTCGTCTTAAGTGGGAGCAAACCATGCGTGATGAGATGTCTTCTTTGGAGGAGAATCACACATGGGAATTAGTGAAGCGACCAAAAAAGATGAAAGTATTGCATAACAAGTGGGTATACAGGATAAAATATGAGGCAGGAGGGACACAAAGGTTCAAGGTTAGACTTGTGGTGAAGGGATACGGTCAGAGAAAAGGTATTGACTTCAATGAAATATTTGCACCTGTTGTCAAGATGACTTCTATCAGAGCAATACTAAGTATTGTGGCTGTGAAAGGATTGTATTTAGAGCAGCTCGATGTGAAGACTGCTTTCCTTCATGGTGATTTGGAGGAGGAAATATACATGGAACAGCCGGAGGGATATGAAGTTAAAGGAAAAGAGAATTTGGTATGTCGACTGAAAAGGAGCTTGTATGGGTTGAAACAGGCGCCGAGGCAATGGTACTTGAAGTTCGACAAGTTTATGTTGGATTCGGGTTTTGCCAGAAGCAATTCAGATCATTGTGTACATCTACAAAAGTTTAAGGATGGTAATTTTATTATACTTACTTTGTATGTAGATGATATGCTTGTGGCAGGTACATGCATGAAGAAAATCAATGATTTGAAAAGAAAGTTGGCAGGGAGATTCTCTATGAAGGACATGGGTGAGGCTAAACAACTTCTTGGAATGCAAATTACCCGAAATAAGAAAAGCAAGAAATTGTGGTTATCTTAGGAGGGGTACATCAAGAAAGTGTTGGAGAGATTCAACATGAAGAATGCAAAACCGGTAACTACAGCTCTTGGTGGTCACTTTAAACTTTCAAAAGAGTAAGGTGCTAAGACAGATGAGGAGACGAGACACATGGAGAATGTGCCTTATTCATCGGCCGTTGGGAGTCTCATGTATGCAATAGTGAGTACAATACCAGATATTGCACATGCAGTAGGAGTAGTGAGTAGATTCATGAAGAACCCTGGGAAGGAACATTGGCAAGCAGTGAAGTGGATTTTCAGGTATTTGAAAGGTACTTCAAAGTATTGTTTGTGTTTTGGGGGTGATAATATTGATGTGCAAGGTTTTGTGGATTCGTACCATACGGGTGATAGAGACAATGGCAGGAGCACCACAGATTATGTCTTTACTGTAGGAGGGACAGCGGTAAGTTGGGTTTCAAGATTACAATCAATTGTTGTTTTATTTTCGACAGAAGCTGAGTATGTTGCAGCTACAGAAGCAAATAAGGAGTTTATTTGGTTGCAGCGATTGATGAGTGAGTTGGGTTTCGATGGAGTGGATTACAGGTTATTCAGTGACAGTCAAAGTGCAATTATCTTGCTAAGAACTCGGCGTATCATTCACGGACTAAACATATTCACTTGAGATATCACTTTATTAGATCTTTGTTAGAGGATGGCCAATTGAAGTTAGAGAAGATTGAGGGCAGTAAGAATCCTGCAGATATGTTGACAAAGCCGGTTGATGGGAAAAAGTTGAGCTATTGCTCAACTTTGGTGCATTTGTGTTGAATGCTGAAATTGGGATTTTAAACGATCGAGCTAAAAACTTTGGACACTGGGATTATCATGTATAGATATTACATTTTTAGTAATAGGTCTCCAAGTGGGAGATTGTTGCTAATGGAGCCCATTGGTGTAGAGGGTTTCAGTCTACCGAAACGGGTCCAAAACCGGCCCAAATCCATTATGATACAATATAAATATGGGGTTGTGGTGCTAGGGTTTGTTAAGCCGAAAAAAAGGAGCCGAAATAAAAACAGGAAAAATAGGCGGCTGTTTTTGTTGGTGGCTGGACAAAAATCACTCAATTTGAGTGGTTTCCTTTGGGGTCTTGAGCAGCAAGAAAAGGGAATTAAGGCGGCTGAAGAAAAAGAAGGTTTGGTCGGAATTTGATTTTTTCTTTGTTGGTGCTGTTGCTTAGGTTGTTGTTGCAGCCGAAGGAATCAAAGGAGGTGTTGTGGCTGCTCCTGCTGCAATTATTTTTCGGCCGAAGCCAAAAAGGTAAATCACTGCAACAAGAGATTAGAGTTTTGATCTCAAAATCTTGTGTGATTTCTTTGTGATTTCTCTTGTGGTTGAAGAACTAGAAAGTTGTAATTCTCTTTTGATATAGTGGAAGTTTTTCGATCGTGTCCCCATGGACGTAGGCATATTGCCGAACCTCGTTAAATCTGCGTGTTCTCCGTCTCTGCTATTTTTCTCTTTGGTTAACTATTTGATTCCGCTGGTTGGTGCATTAGTATTATTCCGCTATTTTTTGCTAACATCAACAAGCAGTGAGAACTGAAAGCACCCTTAAAAAACTTATAAATAGATTAAAGGAATCCAAATCTTCATATTACTAAAGATAAATATTTGGTTAAAACCAACAAATTATGTTTCTAATAAACCTAATCTAGGTATGCCTGGATTCAAATTGAGAGATATCTCTTGTAAAATATTGGAGGCACTTAATAATCAATTTAAAGATACTAAACTCTAAACTTTGGAAGGATAATCTTATGGAACCTCTTTAGAAATACAGTGAGAAGAAGAAAGAATATTTTTTAGAAAATGATTCAAATAATAGATTTATAGATCTGAATCAGATTATAGCAAAACTGAGATTCTCCTGCTAAGTTAAGCCACCAGCTGTCTGGTTGCAATATTCATGACTATAATTCTCCTGCAGAGTGGTTTCTTTTTATCCTTTTGAATATCCAAGTTCACATCTCTAATGCATAATCTTTTAGATCATATCTGAATAATGTTTTCTCACTCTCCAAGTCATATTCTAATGGCCGATCTTTTTGTTTAAATCTGGATTTATCTTCTTACTTTTCCCATTTTGCTTATTTGCTTAGGTTTTTGGGCTTTTGCAAAAGTCCATCTTTTGAGTTCCTCTTCACTTATTCTTAGAATCTAGATTTTATGAAATACTAATAAAACACCAAAGTACCATTTACTTTTTCTTAAAACAAGTATAAATCGGGCATAAATAATATCTAAAAAAACATTTATCACAAAAATGTACCTATTTTTTGCTAGCCCACGAATAAAACTAAACCTAACAAAATGTAATTCATCTCTACAAGAATCGTTATAGTATCTAGCACAAGTAACAAACCTTTAATTCCTATATCACCTCGGGAGGACTAGAGTTGACTCATGAGAGTTTGTAGTAAATACAAACATAAAATTTGAAGAAGGGAGGAAAAAAAATAAAGATAAATGAAAAAATTTATTTTTCTTACACATACAAATAACTATAACTAATGTTATTAGGATGAGTTTTTTATATATCTATCCCTTAAATCTTTAAAAATTATAATTTAGTCCCCCAATTCTTTTTATTTATAATTTAATTCCCCCAAATCATTTAAGTTACCACAATTTAGTCCGCAGTCATATTTTTGGCCCGAAATTCCCGTTATATCCCTGAGTTACTTCACTTTAGTCCTCCTTTTTCTCTTCCTTCTCTTTTCCTCTTCTTATTAGGTTCCTCTCACCATTCTTCTCCTCTCTCTCTCTCTTCCCTTCCAGTTAATCTCTAAAGTGAAGTAATTCAGGAGAACCCAATAAGAAAAGGGAAGAGAGAGAGAGAGAGGAGAAGAATGGAGAGAGAAACTCAATAAGAAGAGGAAGAGAGGAGTAAAGTGAAGTAACTCAGGGTATAACGGGAAATTCGGGCCAAAAATATGGCTGAGAGAGTAAATTGTGGTAACTTAAAGGATTTGGGGACTAAATTATAAATATGAAGATTTGGAGGACTAAATTCTAAGTTTTAAATATGTAAGGGACAAATATGTAAAAACCCCTATTAGGAAATAAGTTTCTAAGTTTTCTAGAGGTTTTTTTCTCCCCTTATGTACAGTTGCAAATAAAGAAATATTATCATCCTATTGTAGAGACTCCCCCTACATTTATCGCACCATCTCTTCTATGTTTTTGATCTTATACACCATGCAATCATGAGTTAGACTTTTATCTTGGGATCTTTATCTAACTTCTATACTTTTGTTAAATTGAATTAAACAAATGTCCTTATATTATTAGGCTTCTTAGGCCACCCATATAGGAGCTTTGGGTGGGTCGACACTCCGACACTACATGGTTTTAGGGCGCGAGGTGTAAAGAGGCACCTACAACTTAATTATTCAAGTAACCATGACCAAGTAAACAAGGCTTATTTTATAGTATATATTAGTATTTCTTTTATCTTTGTTTTTTAGATGTATTTTAAGTTAACCCCTTATACGTAAATTGTAAGTGCAATAATGAGTTCAGATTCATTTATACATATTTAAGACGATGTTTAATTTTTGGATTTTATATCTAATATAGGATTTAAGAATTTTCTCATTTAATTTTATTGGATTTAACTAATCATATATTAACTAATTTTATTCCTTTGATATCTGTTTGTTACTAATTAGCATATCCCAACTACCCAACTACCATGAAACAGATCTCTCCCTATCCAATTTGTTTGTTGGTTACAAACAAATCATAAATATATAATCTGCATTGATATTTTTGTTATATATTTTATACTATAAATATCATATGAATACATGACTATTTTTTCGTTGGATTTTCAATATGTGCTTTTCAAGTAACTTTACTTCTAAAATTTGAAGTCAAGGTTATATATTACTTGTCATTGACTTCATTAATTATGGATATTAGTATTATTATTTAAATGAATATTTTTATCAAAAATAATTTTTTTATTTTTTAGAAATAGAATGAATATCAACTTTCATTTACTTTTAAACAAAAAAAAAACATTTTTGAGATGTGAAAAAAAAAATTTAATAAATTATTTAATTTTTATTCAAAATTTATTTTTCAAAAGTTAATTTTTTTCAAAAACTTTTAATTTACTTTAATTATATTCTCAATTGTCGCATCTTTCCTTCGCAACTTTTGAATTTCATTTCGATTGAAAGAGAAAAAGACTTTGTTATTTAATGTATAAATTTTAGAGAGATTAGAAAGATTTATTATTTAAGTTTATGAAGAATTGTTAGAATTTTGAAAAAGATTTAGAGAGGAGATGGGAAGAACAAAGGTTAAAAACATCCCAAATATTTAATGATAAACTTATAACAGAAGTGAATTTTTCGAAGGGTGTACAACAACAATAACTAAGCTTTTTATCCCAAGTACTAGGGGTAGGCTATATGAAGCAAAAGAGAATCAAGCTGGATCGATCATGTTGATAATCCTTCTCCATTCATTCCTATCAAGTAATATGTACTTATTTAAATCTCTAGAATCTATATTTTTTCGTATCACCTTCATTCATGTTTTCTTTGGTCTTTTTTTCGCTCTTTTAACTTGTCCCGTTAAGGTTTCTCTTGTATAATTGGTGCATATGTAGGTCTCTATTGCGCATGACTAAACCATCGTAAGCGATTTTTTTGCATTTTCTTATCGATGGGAGTTATATCTACCTTAGCGTAAGGATATAGACCCAAAAAAAAAAAAAAAAAAAATCTCCTAAGTGTAAGGATATAGACCACAAAAAAAAACACACTATCATTATGCTATTGTGGGTTATTGTACCTTGAAAACAAATTTTATAATCCCTGTTGCTCCGATCAGAAGCAAATATTACTTCAAAAGCAATGTCAAACGGGTCTTAGTCCTATTTATCATTTTGTGGCAGTAGGTAATAAAATTATGTTAATAAACCACTGACAATAAGGGGATGTAGCTCAAATGGTAGAGCGCTCGCTTTGCATGCGAGAGGTACAGGGTTCGATCCCCTGCATCTCCAATATTTTACCTTTTCTAAAAAGTATTTCTCCATTTCTTATAGCTAGACCCGTACAAAGAATCCCAGCCCAACTATAAGGCCCAGTTGCTTGCCTGTCCATTTTGGGAGTTTCCAAAGGAGCACACCAATTTTCCTATTGAGCCCACTTCTCAGCGGGGCAAAAACGGGTTTGGGTCCATACCCAGGTACTTGGGCTGAAACTCGATTTAGTTTGGAAATATTTTGGTCTTTTCAATTTTGGATTGGCTCTATAAATGGAGACAATTTTTTTGGGTTTTCCCCACACAAAATCTCTGTTTTACTCTCTAATTTTCAAAGAAATATTAGCCTCTGAACTCTCTCTAATTTCTTTTTTGAATCTTCAATTTGTAATACATCAATTATCAAACTTTTCTTTCTATGTTGCAAAAACTTGAAAGATGAAAGTAAAGATGTGTAGTTTTACAAAATGATCATTTCATAATGGTTGAGAATCTAAATTTCATTAAAAAGTTTAGAGAAGATTTTACTTCTGCTTTTCTAAATTTTTCTCATCAAACTTGTCAATATGATTTTTTGCATCATTCTATAACTGAAAAACAAAAATTGATTTCTTATTTTCGAAACCATAAATATAAGATTTTTCTTACTTATTATATCTGGACTTTCAGGAAAAAAAAATAACTTGTTTATGATTTATTGCACATTAGATTGATTAAAATGGGCAAATACAAAAAAATAGTTATTTATTTTATTTTTTTTTATGCACAAACAGGAATTTTTTTTTACTGAATTAATTTATCAAGAATTTCTAGAATATGAAATTTCTAATAATTTTTTTCTATTACTATTGATAATGCTAGGAATAACAATGTTGTTAAATATTTGTGTGGTGGTTTACCATTATCGATTTTTAGTGTTGGTGAATTTTATCATATTAGCTGTATTTGTTATGAAGGGAAGAGGAGAAGTCTTTGAGCGATGTTTGTCCAGTCTATTCCCCATCATCTTCAACATTGGCATATACATAGTTCTACATAAATCGTTTATTCTTGTGGAGTATTACAGCCTGGACTACATCATCATTATTGTTCTTTCACAATCTTTATCATCCTCTTTCAGGGGCGATATATGTAAGCCTGATATATATATATATATATATATATATATATATATATATATATATATATATATATATATATATATATATATATATATATATATATATATATATATATATATATATATATATATATATATATATATATATATATTATTCTATTTTATTTTATTTTATTTTATGCTTATTCATATGGAATATTGTGAGTCTTCCAGACTTCTTTTTCAAAATCTTCTGATTGGTTGTGTCATGCCAAGCCGAAGTGATTTAAGGGATACTAGCCGAGGTTAGAATTTACACGTGTTTATTTGCATAGATGACTAGTTAGGGAAAGACTATGTTGCTATTTCATTCTGAATTAGATTACGATCCAGGAATACCTATAATTTTAGTGGAAGATCCTTTTGACGAGAGAAAGAGTAACGTAGGGAATTCCGAACCAGTATAAATCTTATGTTTCCTGTGGTTTCTTTTTTATTTCCGCTGTATATGTATATAGCTTTAACAGACTTTTAATTAAATTATGAAGTTGTAGCAACTCTTTGCTCCCAACTATAAGACCTTCACTCCGACGCATTAAGTTGTGAAATTGGGCTGCCAACTGCTGTGCACACACTTCCTTATAAAAAAAGAACAGCTGCACATGAAGCTGAATGGACCAGAGAGTGCAAGTCCGAGACTGACCTGGGTCCGAACCGGGACTGCACCTGGCGGACCCAGACCAATGACCATCACCAAAAGGGTTGAGGTGTCCTTTTCAATTCCTAATTTCCTCTTGGGCTTCTTTTATTGTTGGAGTTGGCTTGCAACATTTATTCCTTGATATTGTGCACTGCAATATCTAAGGCTTTCAATACCATTCCTCAAAGGGCAGTTGGCTGAGCTTGTTAGATTGTAGAGAGAGAGAGAGAGAGAGAGAGAGAGAGAGAGTGTTGGACCATGCAGCATGCAGTCCAGCTGAGCTGAGATTGGAGAACTTGATAATATCAACTTTCTTTTTAGGACAAAAAGCAGTACATATTGTGATTAAAATCATTCATATGAGATGGAAATTAACCAGCTTAATATTTTCGATACATTCCTTACTGATCCATACTAAGGGACTCGTGGCGGCCTTTCATTCCCCACGATAGTGACCTCCCCATATGATTTTTTTTTTTTTTTAATATCATTTTTCCATAGAATTAGTTGGCATGGAATTGAATTTGCATTCTCTTTCTCTATCTACAGTAACGTCTCAAGCTTGCAATAAAGAGAATTGAAGTTGAGTTAATGGTGGCAGGTGACTTGAAACCCATATGAGCAATGACCGCCTTCTTCCGGCTTTAAATGGTTTTGTGAGAGAAATTCTAAATGGGCACCACACTTTGCTTAGTGACCCCATTTTCTAAGGGAGCACCACAAATTTTCGAAACATGATAAGTTTTACTTCGTGAGCACCATTCTTTTCCAACATTAACCTTTCTGTTCTTCAACAATGGATTTTTTTTCTTAGTAATTTTTTTGGAAATCCACTCCTTAAATCTCCTGGCTTCACGTCATTCTCCTTTCAACTTCCCCTGCTCTGACCAGTCTTCCACCTCCCGCACGCCAGCCATGTAGCCCCAGGTCAACTGTATTGGATTTATATCTCGCATCCATTGAGTATTCAGATATAATTAAGAATCACAAGGAGTTTCAGTTGGACTTGGATTAGAAGACTAGAGTTCTAATTGGATTGAAACACCTATTAGATAGTGATAATACTATTCTAATAGGATTATGATAGAAACACTATACATATCTCTTGTATGATATATATCTCTTGTATGTGATATGAGAGAGATGAACAGATTAATGAGAGAGATACTTCTATTATTATGAGAGATGTGAGAGGTAGAGAGATACTTGGATCTCTTCTTGTAACCTATTTTTCTTATAGTGGATATTTCTCTCGTTGTTCTCGTAGACGTAGATCGAACTTGGTCGACCGAACCACATTAATTCTTGTGTTCTTCTTATTTTGTATTGTTTCATTCATCTCTACGATCTCGATGTGGGATTCGATCCCCAATAAGTGGTATTAGAGCTATGATTATGGATTTAGAGTTGAGTTCATGGAATGAAGATTGGAACGATGTCAAGTCGGTAAAAGTGATCTGCGGAGGCATCAAGATCAACATCCATAATAGAAGAAACAAAAAAAAAAGGGCGGCGGGTGGTTGCCCCGATGAGCAGCCCAAACGGGAGCTGTAGGTGGTCGTCCAACGAGCAAACCCCACGGGCTACAGGCCGGTAGCTAACCCGTCCGGCCAGCGGGGCATCCGCCACTTGGCAGGCACGTGCATGCAAATCTACACGCACAGTGTGCAGCATACGCCGGGCACCGCTCGGGGTTGCCCGGACCTGCGAGCCTACAATGCAGCGACAGTACTTCCGATCAGCGACTGGTGATGGCTCCGGGTTGGGTCTCTCTTTTGAGAGGTTGAAGACGATGAGATCTAATTTACATAAATTGGAGATTTGGTGTTATGGCAAACACCAAACACCATATGAATGATGGATCCTATAAATAATTGATTTGATTTGCTATGGGCTCCAGAACAGCAAATACCGAAAGGAGTGATCTCATTCGAATGTGCAGATTAATGGCTGTGGTTGATCAGAATGTGAATCGAGAAATTGGTGCTCGATTTAGATGATCCAGGAGTCGAATCATATATTTTTCAGCATTCGGGACATAATAGTGGATGCGGATTATGCAAAATCTACTGTTTGGAGCAGATTTTTGCAGACTAGATGTAATCAATAGTGATCGAGATGATCGAAGGTCGATGGTTGGTTGATTGTACGATGATGAGGTACGATGTGGTACTTCATATTGATAGATACAGTTACTTCATGATATGATAAAACATATAGTAATATATAATTATCTGTCCTTAAACTTGGTTATAGTTTTTTGGATTAAGATGGAGTACGGTGTATTGTTCAATTTTGTACGGTGCACAATATAATAAGTGATTGTGAGTACTCAGAAGGTCCAGATGTTTTGACCGAGGTGGAGCACGGTGTAGCGATCATAAGTGCTTGGTGAAGAGCGTGGTGTAATAATCATGAGTGTTCAAGAGTGTACGGTTTAGTGATCATGAGTGCTCGGAGGAGAGCATGGTTTAGTGATCATGAGTGCTCAAGTGTAGAGGCGGTAATGATTATATAAGTTGTTTCTGGTCGGTGGAGCATGGTGATCGTGCGGTGGTTATCTGCGAAGTGGATGGCGAGAACAATGGAGTTTCTCCAAAATGCATAGCTAATTGGATATAAGCCAATATGGAGATTGTTGGGTTTGTATCTCACATCCATTGAGTATCCAAATATGAACAACGATCGAAAGGAGTCTCAATTGGACTTGGATTAGAAAACCAGAGTTCTAATTGAATTGGAACACCAATTAGAAAATGATAGTGCTATTCTAATAGGATTATAATAGGAACACTATATATATCTCTTGTATGTGATATAAGAGAGATGAACATATTGATGAGAGAGATGATTATATTATTATAAGAGATGTGAGAGGCAGAGAGATACTTAGATCTCTTCTTATTGTTGAAAGAAGGCCTATTTTGGGCAGGAATCGAATCTATATTGCTCTGATACCATGTTGAAAGACCCTTCCACTGCACCCAAGCTCCGAAGTTGTAGAGAGAGTTGAGGAAAATTATTTTATATTTTAATACTTATAATATATTTTTTTTATAGTGGATATTTCTCTCATCGTTCCCATGGACGTAGGTCAAATTTTGTCGGCCGAACCACGTTAATTCTTGTGTTGTATTGTTTCTTTCGTCTCTACGATCTCGATGGTGGATTCGATCCCCAACAGACTGTCCGTCCACTCGACTATCCCAGGCTGCACAATCCGTAGCTCCAAATGGGGCTGGAGCTCCGATTAGTGGAGGAGAAGTTCGGGGTTGCTACCCCGGATAGTGGCTTCCCTCGTAGGAGGTAGCCACTGTCCAAACTGCAACCCTGACTAGTGGAAATGCTGGACACGGTGGCAGTCCAACCAGTGGATGAGTTATCCGAAATTGTCATCATGGACAGAATTTTCGTCTCCATAATGTGAGAGGGAAATGGTGGGAATGGTGCTGAGTAAGAAAGGAATTAAGGGTTTTTTTTGTCAAAAGAATAAATGACAAATTTATAATTATTTATAAGTTAGGATAGGGTGCTCACTAAAAAAAGTGGGGGGGGGGGCACATTTAGAATTTCCCGTATAGTGATGATCTCATCTCATCCTCTAACTTTCCAAAATGCCCCCGTTCATTTAGGTAAAAGAAATGGCTTGTCATCCTAAAATATGAAGAAGATGAAGAAGAAGAATAGGAAGAGGAGTGCGGATAATAAAAGTACGAGTGACCGGCCATTCTGTCCTTTCTTTATGTTTTCTACCTTTACGGCTTCAACCTAACTCTTGAACTTTGCTGACCTAGGGGTGCTCAAGAGGATCATCTGATCCCAGCTTTAATGCAGAGAAGGGTACTTAGGTCATTTCACATGTGAAAAGGGTTTTTTCTTTAGTACATATTTTATTGTGGTCACAGTGACATCTTTTGCTTTCATCATTGAATACTAGTCACTAAAAACCGATTTAGTGATAAGTTTTAATACGTTGTCACTAAAATTAGGATTACGTGGCGAGTATTTATGTTTGTCATTATTTGTTATCACAAAATATCCTCTTTTAGCTATAATTTTTATTTTTCTCATAAAAAATTTGTCACTGAAGTATAATTTTATGACAACAAAAATTTATCATCACTAAAAACAGATATCTTGTAGTAAATTTTAATCTGTTGTCATTAAAAATTAGAATTAAGTGATAAGCATTTAACTTCGTCAAAAAAAATTCAATTTTAGTGACGAAGGTATTTTTCTTTAATGACAATTTTTATGGTTGTTACGAAATATTCGTAACGAAAGCACACTTTTCTTATAGTGTGACCAAAAGATTTACATACTTAGCAACATGACTTAATTAGAATAAAATTGTTATATATGCGATTCGACAACGTAACCGATGAACAGATTCAAATTAAATACACGGCAACTGTTCTTCATTGAAAAGTAGGGCCTTCTAGCTAGGGCAAACCATTGATTTTGTAAGAAAGATTGTTGGGAAGGAAAATCTATCCCATTAAAAATCCGCAATTAAAATGCGGATCTGACAGAATTTGAACTTAAATTGCTCTAATACCATATTAAAAGTACCTTCCTTTGTATCAAAACTCTGAAGTTGTGGTGGGGGTTTGAGAAAACTTATTTTGTATTTTAACACGCAACCGCTGCGTAAAACCCATGTTTCTGTCTAAAATGGGCCTTCAACCTGCGGGAGTATGTTAAAATACAAAATAATTTCTCTCAACCCTCAGCATAATTTCGAAGTTGTGGTACAGTGAAAAGGTCTTTCAACAATGAGCCCGTTCGTTAAGTCCGTAAATAGGAGAAATTATTTTACATAAATTACCAAGTACACTTGTGGGGGTATAGTCAATCGAATTAATGTCCTAATTGCTCAAGAAGCCGGACTCAGGTTCGGGTTCAATTCGGGCTTCGGATCTTGAATATAGTCCTCAAAGATAACATTTCAAACTAATTTACATAATAATAATAATAGTACCAATTTATCATATGAAAATGGAAATTCTAGAATGTAACTTTATATTAAAATATCTTACTATTACTATCTAATTTAATCTAGTTAGCTTCTTGCATAAACATAGCTACATATACATGCATCATGTACGCTGGTGTACAACTATTATCAAGTTTCGGGTTTGAAAAGGTCATACTTGTATCCTCTCTATATATTAAGCTTTTGGGTATAACTTGCTATGTTCATATCCGCTAAATTAAGCCTCTGGGGGCACTAAACACTTAGCTGGGTGGACGAACAAGGCAGTGCTTATAAGTACACATAGGGAAATTCTATTTGCACACGGCATTTTACTTTTAAAGCATGGTTTTGAAACTTATAAATAATTACAAGTTTGCTATTATTTTTTTTTTTGGAGTAAGTTAATCTTATAAATCATAAACTAAGACTTTTTAAAATTTGAAACTACGAGTAACCGTTTTACTCCTCTATTTTCTCTCTAAAACCCTAAATAATTTTTTTTGGTATTTAATAAAAACACATCTCCTACAAAATCATCGATTTGATTTCTTGACACCTTCAAATTTTTTACATTAACATTTCTGAAAAAATTAGAAGAATTTTAAATTCTTCGATTTCACTGTGACAAGTAAAATTTGGGTTTGGAGTTTGAATTTGAGTTTTCTTATGCAAATAGAAAATTCGAATATACAATTGGTGTCAGAAAACAAACCTAAGGTACGATTTGATTTTTTTTTTAGATTTTATGCATATTTGTTTGAAATTTATCGTTAATTAGTTTTCTTTTGTGGAAAGATTTTGCTTACTGGTCGAGTATACTCGACCAACACGTTTCTTGGTTGGGTATTAATACCTGACCAAAATATTTTTTGTTCATAAACTAACATCTAACACAAACAAAAATAAATAAAAATGGGATGGATAGGGTGAGGAGTTAGAAAAAAGGAGGAGAGATATTTTTTGAAAAAAAATTAGGTACAAAGAGTAAAATAATAGTATTTTAAAATAGGAGTTTGGTATAAAGAGTAACCAAGACGTCAAGAGTAAAATACCATGCGCTAATAGAACTCCCCGTACACATATATACTTGAGTACTAGGAAAAATTGCCACCATGCCCAAAATACAAATATCAATTTATCTTTAAACCCAGACTTCCAAAATATTAGAAAAAACAAATATTGAAAAACTTTTCCAACTCTATTATCCTTAAACAATCATCTATGCCTCGGAGACTACAGCGCATACCTGCGATGCAGAGCCACCCTCTCTCTCATCACCATAACACCATCCTGGTCTTCAATTATAGTAACAAATGCCAATAAGTATTGGCCCTAATAACATCATTCTTCTTTAATTTGTAAGAGATTCTGAGTTCAAACTCCAGATAAGGACTCGATTTGAATAATGTTATAATATATATATATATATATATATATATATATATATATATATATATATATATATATATATATATATATATATATATGAACTCACCGCTCACGCAAGTTGTATGAGCTGCAGTCCATTTGCACTATCTCCAGTAATCTTTTTATAAAAAATTCTTTTAAATTATGATCTCGTCCCCCTAGGGTTCACTCAGACCCAATTTCTTAGGTTTTAGCTTTGATTTGGTCCTTTATCAAGATAACACAAAATTAATGGTTTTCAATGAATAAAACATTTTGTATGCACTTGATGAAAGGATAAATGAACTCCAAAATATATAAAATTTAATCTGAAAGAAGTTAAGGAGGTAAAGATAGTAATTGTAAAAAGAAATTGAAGAAAAATCATTAGATTATTATAGTTTTGCCTCTAACTCACGTAATTTTTCTTGAGATGGCGACTCACTTACAGTAATCTCATATATATATGTGTGTGTGCGCACGCGCGCACAGTGTACGTGTGTGTGTGAGTTTGACTAAAAAATAAAAACCATAGAGTAACAAATAAAAAACATTATGGGTTAAAGATAATTTTTATAGCACAAAAAAAGAAAATATATTTATTGGATAAATTAAAAGAAATTGATGTAATAGAGGAACAAAGAATGTTGTTTAAAGCTGAGAGGAATAATAGAAGTAATATTGAAATTCAGTTAAATTCTATCTTGAAACAAGAAGAAATTTTATGGAGACAAAAACCTAGAGTTTAGTGGTTAAAAAAGAGGAGATTTGAATACTAAATATTTTTAAAGGATTGCTAAGATAGAAGGAAAACTAATTATCTAGTTAGTATTCAACATAATAATAAAGAAATAAGTTTTGAGGAGGATTTAAATAAGATCTTTACTGAATATTATAAGCAGATATTTGGTGATTATATGCATAATAGGGTTTTATTAGATTGGTTACAGTTGTATCCTATTTGAAATAATTACCTTCATAAAAGCCTTTTACTGAAGAAGAAATTAAAGATATAGTTTTTTCTATGAAGGCTGACGGTGAACCAGGTCTAGATGATTTTTCAGTTTTATTTTTACAAGAATTTTGGTTGGATATTAAGGAGGAGTTGATTGATATAATGACCACATTCAAATATTTAATTACGCATATGTTATATTACTTCCTAAAAAGGTAAATGTTAGTAGTGTCTATGACTTCAGATTAATAAGTTACTTTATGTAACTTATAAAATTATTACTAAAATACTTACTATTAGACTGAATATGTATTAAATTCATTAGTAGATAGTGTTCAATCTAGTTTTATTGATGGAAGATATATATTAGATGGTGTAGCTGCTGTTCAAGAAGTAATGTCAGTATGGATTAGACAAAAAAGACATTCTGTTACTTGCTTAAATTGGATTTTGCCAACTCTTATGATATGGTGGATTGGAGAATTATTTTTGATACATTAAAAGCTGGAGGTTTTAGTGATAGATGGCTTGGATGGATTAAATTAGCTTTGATTGGTAGAAAATCTCAAATATTTGTTAATGGAGTATATGGTAATATTTGTTAATGGAGTATATGGTAATATAATTAATTCTAAAAGAGCTTTAAGACATGATGATTCTCTTTCTCTTCTTTTATTTATTTTGGTAGCTGATTCTTTTACCAAGATATTAGACTTGGCAAATAGGAATAGTTTTTTATTTGGATTATCTCCTTTAAATTTTAATGGAAGATTATTAAGTTTATAATATACAGATGGTATCTTATTATTTATTAATACAGATGTGTTAGCTGTTAGGTCTGAGAATTTTACTATATGGAATTGAATTGGCAACATGTAAAAAAATAAAAAATAAAAAAAAATAAAAAATCATAAGAGTTTTATTTATCAAGATGATGACATTAACAGAATTGAAGAAGTTGTCAATATGCTCGACTGTCAAAGTATGTCTGTCACCCCCTCCTTCGCGATGCCCATATATTCGAAAGTTATTTTGGAAACTTTTCTGTCCAATATATTTGAAGAGAATGGAATATGTGTGCTGATTATGTTATAAGTGAAGGAACAATGATGCATACGAGGATAATGTGGGAAGATGGTTTTCCTCAAGACTTCTGAGTTTGCACTGAGAGATGTTTCTGGTTTTATGTATGAAATGATGTAGTCGTTAAAGACTTTTCTTAGCCAAAAAAAAAAAGTATGTCACTTGCGTTTGGAGGATTATTATGCATGAATTATAGATAAATTCTCTTCCTCATCATTTTAGTGAATAATTTTAGTGAATAATTTTGGTGATTGGAGAAAAACAAATATCTTGAAAAATGTCAGAATTGAATGGGATTCAACTGTAATGGCAGTTATGGATGGCTTGGTATGAAAGGAATCAAATAGTTTTTGATAATAAACAAAAGATTTCATTATCACTATTAATTTCAATTAATTCTTTTGTTAGTTTTTGGCTACAAAATTTATCTCTAAAAAAATAGATTTTAGCTATTGAGGCTGTCGCTCAAAAGAAATGCTGGAATTGCTGCTGGAGTTGCTGATGGAGCTGTTATGATTGATTGAGAATCATTCACTTAATTTTTTGGAAAATATAGAAATGAACTAGTGGAAAAGATATTTCAGTCTTGTTATTTTTGTATTAACAATATATGCTACACTGATATGGTTGATAATGTAATAGTAATTAGGCTTTTTGAATTCTGCTGGTCTTAGTAGGTCTTGACAATAAAGTTTTGATATGAATAGATATTCGGCTGGGGATATATCCTCATCCATATTCTCATAAAAATTTATAGCATTTTGATTCTCTCTCTTTTTTTTTTTTTCAAATTTAAACCTTGAAAGATTTAGGTATGAAAATGCACGACCTTTTGTGCCAATTAGTATATATGTCCTTGGTTTCTATTTTGTAAATATTGAAAAAACTTGACAAATATATTTAGCATTACTTTCCACCAAAAATAAAAAGCAAGTTAGATCAAATTAGGTGCCATGTTTAGAACAAAGTCTAACGTATTTTCTTCTATGGCAATTAAATTTTTTTTTTTTTTTTTGATCTACCAAAATTCAGACAATCTATACGAAACCATTACCCCATAAATAAAAAACAACAAAAACTAGAGCAAACATGTAATGGCGGATTTAAAATTGTACCCAAGCGTCTCCCATAGGTTCTATATCTGATTCATAACTAGAGAACTTCTCTAGTCCTTCATTAATCGGAGCCAAAGCTCTAGAAATTTACAAATGCCAAGATAGGAATAGCACCCGATATTATTAGAAATGTCCAAAAAATAACATATTCGTGAAGTAGAAACATAAATATACTTCTATTAATGTGGACCTATTAATGCAGAATAGGTTGAATTATTCGATTTGAATTGAAATTGTCAATTCATCAAGAACTTCTTAGACAAAAAAAGAAATTTTTTTAATCAAACGCGCATAGTTTAGACTTTAGAATTTGTTTTCTGTAAGGCATGTCTTGTTTAAAGATTCGTACAACGGAACTACAAAGAACTTTTTTTTTAATTTGTTTGATGGAAATAGTGGGAGGAGAGGTTAAAGAGCACACATCAGTGGCAATGGGATGATCATTAATACAGTGCGGAATAAATTGGTAGATTTGAAATACTATCCTCAGCAATATTTATGAGGGGGAGTACTGTCATAAAAATAAAATTAAATTAAATGGGATATATAAATACTAGACAGAGAGAGAGAGTGAGAGAGAGAGAGAGGGGGAAGGTCTCTGTTATTTAATTCAAGAGAGGGTGTGGGTGTGGTTTTTAATTTAGGATTAAAGAGGGGAGCTGAGGTGCTTTAAATTTGAGTTCTTTGGTGACCCAAATGTGGGAAGTTGGAGTTAATGGAAGAGCTATGGCATTCAATCCCCCTCCTCTCAAGTCTCAACTGTATTACTCATGACCTCCCCCCTTCATTTATTATTCTCACCTCCTCTTATCTTGCACCCACTCTCACCCCCCCATCTCCTTTCTCTTCACAAAAATTCTCATTATATGCAAAAGCCCGTTACCAATATAAAAAAAAAAAGTAGTAGCCGGATGCATAAATATGACTCGTTTCTTATATATTAGTCTAGTTGATAATACTACAGGGTGGTGCCCATATAATAGAACTCTTCTTTTAGGTGTTGGATATATCAGTAGATAAGTTCGCCTCTCAATGGAGTCACTCATTTGTGATCTTTCAATTTGTAGCTCATTTGTTCCTTTCGTCTTTGTTTTTGTGTCACATGTGATGAGATGGAACTAACTGGAGAAAAGAGAAGAGGCAGGCTAAGTAATCTTATGAAACATGTGAGGTGGAAAAGGATATTATAGGGTGGGTGGGTGGGTGGGTGAGTATGAACAGGAGTGGGTGTGTGTGCGTAGTCTTTGATTTCAAATGACCTTAGTAAAGCCCCACCCCCCAACCCCACCCAATTAGATCCTTCCCCTTGCAGTTCAACCATCTTAAATGGGCCCTAACCTACCCTATATAACAACCCCAAATCCACCCTTGGATAACACTTAGCTCACACACCCACGCAGAAAGAAAAGAGAGAAGAGAACTAAGAAAGTAAAACTTTTTCCTCTTCATCATCAGAATCCTATGGTGTCCTTGCAAGCATCCCTCTCCCAAGAGGATCAAAGCAAAGTCATGAGCCCAAACTTCGAGATCAATTCGAAGAAAAGGAAGTGGCAAGATCAGCTAGGAGACCAACAAGTCCAACATAGCAAGATCAGATCGCAAGACATAGTTGATGACATCGAGCTCAACCTCGATGCTCCCTTGCCTCTGGAGTGGCAAAGATGCCTCGATATCAAGGTGAGAGAGAGAGAGTACTTCTCTCTAAAGTTTAAACCATGCATGCATCATGTAATTAGGTCATCTTCTCGAAAAAAGAGAATGATTGAATAACAATAATAATAAATTTGTCTCCATATATATTGCAGTCCGGTCAGATACACTTCTACAACACTAGGACGCACAAGAGGACCTCCAAGGACCCGAGGTCGGCCCCTGAGCCACGACCCCCGAGCCCGAGCCCAGGCCTAGACCTCGAGCTCAATCTCAATTCGTCATCAAACCATGTCGTTGATCGTGACCATCAAGTGCATGCCAAGCATGGCCATCAGTTGGACCATATCGATCATCAGCACAAGACCAAGTCGTCGTCATCGTCGTCATCATTGTCATGTTCTCCTTCATGGATCTCCCTGGACGTCGACCGGCAAGAGATGGTGGCCGCCGTGTGCATGAGCTGCCACATGCTGGTGGTGATGTGCAAGGCCACTCCGTCATGCCCCAACTGCAAGTTTGTTCACCCACAAGGCCGAAGCTCATCACCATCCCCAACCCCATCTTTGATTAGCAACAACAAGCCTGCAGGGTTTAGGATCTTGTGTTGCAAAGATTGATTGGTGATAAGTAATTGGAGTTAATTATTATTATATAAATATAATTAAGGAGATCGACAAGGAGATATTTGATGTAATAGTCCTCTCAATGCATGCTATATAATTAGTGACTAATTATGATGGTGATGATGTAAATAATCATAATTATAATAATAGAGCATACTATTTCTAAGTAAGGGATGATTAGTGGTGAAAATGCAACATTTCTATGTGTAAGGTTTGTGTTTTGATATATAAAGAGGCAAAAGCAAAAAGGGAAAGAACTAGCAATGTGATTTAATACCGTTAATATATATATATATATATATATATATATATATATATATATATATATGAGAAAACGAAAAATTCATTGACAGTGAAGGGAGTTCCTTAATCGCCACTTAGATGGCCCAATACAATTATTACACGTGGCGCCACTTAAGGTAAGGCCACCTAAGCGGCGGTGAAGGAACTCTGAAGAAACTCTCGCTTCAACGCCGATGAATTTCCCGTTTAATATATATATATATATATATATATATATATATATATATATATATATATATATATATATATATATATATATATATATATATATATATATATATATATATATATATATATATATATATATATATATATATATATATATATATATATATATAGGGATTACTGTAGGTGAGCCGCCAACTCAGAAAAAGTTACGTGAGTTAGCGGCAAAACTATAATGATCCAATAACTTTTCTTCAATTTTTTTTTAACAATTACTATCTCTATCTCCTTAACATCTTTCGGATTAAATTCCATAAATTTTAGAGTTTTTTTACCTTTTCATCAAGTGCATACAAAATGTTTTATTTATTGAAAACCGTTAATTGTAAGTGAACTTGATGGAGGACCAAATCAAAACTAAAACCCAAGAAATTGGGTATGAGTGAACCCTAGGGAGTCAAGATCATAATCCAAAAGAATTTTTTTAAAAAATATTAATGGAAATAGTGGAAATGAACTGCAGCTCAGGTAACTTGCGTGAGCTATCAGCTCATTTCCATTTTTCTCATATATATATATATATATATATATATATATATATATATATATATATATATATATATATATATATATATATATATATATGAATAGATTTTTTAATCAAAACTTCTTTCTCCCACAAACAAGAACACAAAAAATAATTTCTATGATTTAAGAATATATAAATAGGAAAAATAAAGGTAGCTACCCTATTTGCATTCCTCAATTAATTATGAATAAATTTGGGACAAGTTCAATAAATTTGTCTACTTCTAGGGTCTTCTACAACTTATTACGGTGAGAAGAGCTTTCTACTGTCTGCCTAGTAAAGCCTATCAATATCCACCAAATTCTTGATAAAAACCTCAAGATAATTATTTTACTAAAAGTGACCATGTATCAGAAGGAAAAGAGATATTTAATAATTTATAAAGAAATTTATAAAGCATGCTCTATTTATAGCCTAAAAGATTGTGGAAGGAGATAACAAGGTACGCATAACCATTTTTATTTTAGAATATTTTCTTTTACTAAAGAAAATTGTCCAAATGCGAATGATCGACATTTCATCAAGGAAGCCCTCCACATTTCAAGTCCAATATGCAGATCAGCAAAAGCCATGCGCATTTTAAACGAGGACCATCAGAAGACCATCTGCGTTTCAATCAAACATGGATCATTAATTGCGATCTAAATTATACAGTCCTAAATACCAGAGATCGATAAATAGTAGAAGGGTAGTAAATCCAAGATCGTCCTCTCAAGAATTGTTAATTTACTGTATTAGACACTTATTAAAATAGATTACGAAAGAAAAAAGATTGGATTTTGAATTTATTAAACTAAAATTAATTTAATATTAATTATATAGAGAAAATTATTGGTTTAATAAGTTAACTCCCTCATAAATTAATTTATTGGATATGTTTAATTATTTTAGTTGCATAGATCATATGGTCTTTCTCGAAACATATATCTTTAAAGCATAAAAACAAATAAAGTTGCAAATTTGATATTTTAACTTTTTCCTTCGGTTAATCCTATATGTGTTTTGAGTTGATCTAAGCATGACATATGAATAATAAAAATAAATATTTAAAGTCTAAGCATACACCGTACCTAATAAGTCAACGATATATCAAAAACTAAGTAATGAATATATCATCAAAGCATATATCATAAAAAACTCAAAAACATATTTAAATCATAACAGAAGAATATGGAATCAAAATATCTACTTTACATAAAACAATTAAGCATGATACGCAAATAATCACATATCGGTAAATTTTCTACGGTTTGTTCCCTCATTTGAGCCAATGCAGATAATTAGCCACACATACTCGTCATAGTCATCAACAATTAAATAAAAGAGATTTTTTTAATTTATAAGCACAAACGAGCACAGAAAACTATCTATACAAATCTCTTGTTAATTCTCTATAAAAGTATTCAAATCATTCATATTAAATTCTCAATTACATTGAATATATATAGCCTTCCAGAAATTCCAAATAAAAATTCTATTTAGAAAGAAACTCTAATTTAAATTAAAAATCTTAAATTCAGTGCTTTAGCCGACATGGCTGTCGACGGTGGTTTTGACAGCCACTTCAAAAGGTGCTTTTGGGTAGGGCTAACAGTCTTCAAATTCAGATTGTTTTTATGCTGTTTTTACGCATTTTTCATGCTGTTTTGACTCGGTCTTTATGCTGTTTTGACTCGGTCTTTATGCTGTTTTCACTCATTTTTATAATGTTGTTACACTTTTTCATGTTGTTTCGATATTGTTTTGATATTATTTTCACACTGTTTCGACACTATTTTCACACTGTTTCGACACTGCTTTTACATTGTTTCGGCGTTGTTTTTACATTGTTCTTATGTTGTTTTCAAACTATTTTTACGCTGCTTTCATGTTGTTTATACGCTATTTTTATGTTGTTTCGATACTGTTTTCACATTGTTTAGATACGGTTTCACGTTGTTTCGATGCAATTTCGATGCTGTTTTTACGCTATTTTCATGCCATTTTTACGTTATTTTCACATTGTTTTGACACTTATTTTACATTGTTTTTATGCTTTTTCATGTTGTTTAGACATTGTTTTCACGTTGTTTAGACGATGTTTTCACACTGTTTTTATGTTACTTCTATGTTGTTTTTCATGTTATTTCGACATTGTTTTCATGTTGTTTCAATCATATTTTCACATTGTTTAGATGCTATTTTCATGCTGTTTTCATATTGTTTCAAAATTTTGATATTGTTATGACGTTGTTTTATATTTTTTCATGTTGTTTCAATATTGTTTTCATGCTATTTCAATACACCTTTCACATTGTTTTCACGCTATTTCAGTGTTGTTTTCACGTCGTTTTGACGTTTTATTAGAACTATTTCGATATTGTTTTTACATTGCTTTTACTCTATTTTTAATCGCTGTTTTCATACTATTTCAATGTTATTTTCACTTTGTTTTCATGCTATTTTTACACTCTTTTTGCGCTATTTTGATGCTATTATTATGCTGTTTTCATATTATTTCGATGCTTTTCAAGCTATTTAGATTTTTTTTGACATTGCTTTGATGTTGTTTTCAAACTGCTTTTACGTTATTTTGACGTTGTTTTAACGTTATTTTTACGTTGTTTTCATGCTATTTTCACGCTATTTTGACATCTTTTTTTACGCTGATTTCACGTTATTTTGACGTTGTTTTCACGCTATTTAGATGCTGTTTTTACGCAGTTTTGATACTGTTTTCACGTAGTTTCGATGTTATTTTCATACTATTTTGATGTTGTTTTGATATTGTTTGATACTGTTTTGATGCTATTTTTATGCTATTTTAATGTTGTCTTTATGTTATTGTCACACTGTTTTGACGTTATTTTTATATTGTTTTGGACGTTGTTTTCAGGTTGTTTTGACACTATTTTCAAGCTTTTTACACGCTATTTTGATGCTTTTTTCATGCTAGATTATTTTCATACTCTTTCGATATTGTTTTTACACTATTTTTACGTTGTTTTCACGCTGTTTCAACATTATTTTCATGCAATTTCGATGTTGTTTTCATGCTGTTTTGACACTATTTTTAAATTGTTTCCAAATTATTTTTACACTGTTTTCACACTGTTTCGATACTATTTTTACACTGTCTGACATTGTTTTTACACTGTTTTCATGCTGTTTCAACATTATTTTTACATTGTTTTGATATTGTTTCGACATTGTTTCTCTGTTGTTTCACGGTGTTTCGATACCGTTTTGACATTGTTTTAACGTTGTTTTTATTCTATTTTCATACTGTTTCGATGTTGTTTTAACGTTGTTTTTATTCTATTTTCATGCTGTTTTGACATTATTTTAATATTGTTTTTATTCTATTCTCATGCTGTTTCGACGCTGTTTTAATTTATTTTTATTCTATTTAATGTTGTTTCGACATTGTTTTAACGTTTTTTAATTCTATTTTCATACTATTTCGACGATGTTTTCACGTTGTATTCACACTTATTTTACGCTGATTTCACGTTATTTCAATGTTGTTTTCACGCCTTTTTGATGTTGTTTTCATATTGTTTCGACACTATTACCACGCTGTTTTCACGCTATTTAATTATTGTTTTTATGCTATTTTCATGCAGTTTTTACGCTTTTTTTTTATGCTGTTTTGATATTGTTTTGTGTTTTGTTGTTGTTTTTAAGTTGTTTCATGCTTTTTCATGCTATCTTGACATTATTCCATGTTATTTTTATGTTGTTTTCATGTTGTTTTGATGTTGTTTTACGCTGTTTCGATGATATTTTGGCGTTGTTTTCATAATGTTTCGACACTATTTTTATGTTGTTTTGATGTTTTCACGTTATTTTTACGCTGTTTCGATACTGTTTTCACACTATTTTACGTTGTTTTAATGTTGTCTTTATGTTGCTTTGACGCTATTTTGACATTATTTAAACGCTATTTTCACGCTGTTTTTATGCAGTTTCGATGTTGTTTCGACACTGTTTTCACGTTATTTTTATGTTGTTTTCACCTTGTTTCGATGCTATTTTCAAAATGTTGTTTTAATGTTGTTTCAATGTTGTTTCGATGTTGTTTTCACTGCTTTAACGCTGTTTAGATGTTGTTTTCACATTGTTTAGACATTATTTTCACGCTATTTTGACTATGTTTTCACGTTGTTTCGATATTGTTTTCATGTTATTTCGACACGTTTTCATGCTATTTCGATAATATTTTCCCGCTGTTTTGATGCTATTTTGATGTTGTTTTTATGCTATTTTCACATTATTTTGACACTGTTTTCATGTTATTTTGACACTGTTTTCACAATGTTTTCACTCTATTTTAACATTGTTTTTATGTTATTTCAATGTTGTTTTCATGCTCTTTTGGTGTTATTTTTACACTGTCTTCACGTTGTTTTAACGCTGTTTCGAAGCTGTTTTTACTCTGTTTCGATGTTGTTTTCACGTTATTTCGATGCTGCTTCTAAGTTGCTTTCACGCTATTTCTACGCTATTTTCACATTGTTTCGATACTATTTTAATGATGTTTCCACACTGTTTTGATATGATTTTTATGTTGTTTTGTTACTATTTTATGCTATTTTTATACTGTTTTCACGTTATTTCATGTTGTTGTCATGCTATTTTGATACTATTTTCATGTTATCTTGTTCCTGTTTTTTATGTTATTTCAACATTATTTTTATGCTGTTTTGATATTATTTTCACGTTATTTTGACACTGTTTTCATACTATTTCGACATTAATTTCACACTATTTTAACGCTATTTTGACAGGAATGACACACTTGTCAGAAGTGGGGCTGGCGAACTTGTACCGATCTCAAATAATCCAATCTTAGGATTAGCATAGACTAATCCTGGAGATTTCACTGCATCGGTGGCAAATCAGACTTCATCAATAGTAGCGGTTTAAAGACTTGAGGAGGATATAGCCATGGTGGTGGTCTTCATGGGCACAAGAACTTGGCTCGGAGGAACGCCAAAGCATGTCATCTTTACAGAGGAAGACGGGATGATCCTTCTCGCCCACGTGGAAGGTGTTGGTCTTTGGCTTGTTGGAGAGAGAGAGAGTTTGTACGATGAAACTTTTTGTACTTCTCCTCACCAGAGTGTCGGCAATGGCATTGAAAGTCACATTGTCGAATTGAGGCACAAATTCCTCAATGATGGAGATTTGACTCCCAAGTAGAGTCACCAACATTTTTTCATCATTTGTAATACTGGCAGAGAATGAAGCCATAGCGAAAACAAAATAAAAATTTTATTGAAATTTGGAAATTGTAACACTTGGGACATTCATTTACTAATTAAGAGAAATTACAATCGAGATTTCTAGATAGTGTGACGATAGAATTATGATCAGAATGACCATTTTTACTTCCATTGACTATCCGATAAAGAATTTGTGTTGAAGACGAACTCTCTTTGTGATCTTTAGAAGTTAATTTTCCGATCTCCTTTATCCACATACGTGAAGTGGTTTTATAGCTTGAACATTTGTAACTACCTTTTGATCTGTGGAGGATCTTTGTTGAATTATATCATGATCTAATCTGAGGGATCACGGTAGAATTGCACCATGATCAGTTTAAATAACTACCTTTGAGCGAGACTGGGATGTCTTCATTGGCGGCACTAACTTCCTCGGTCAGCGGAGTTGGGATGTCTTTTTTAGCAGAGTTGAATTTAATTATTTTTTATGACTTTGTTTGTTTTGACAATATTTATTTTCTTTGGTCCAACGATGATGGGATGTTTTTACTAGTGGAGGTGGACTTTTTCTTTAAAGTCTTTAGACTAGTCTTACTTGGTGAGGATTTGCTTTATTTGGCAAAACTAAGATTTCTCAGTTGGCAAAATTGAGTGTCTTTGGTGTGGCGAAAATGAGATTCTTTATTTGGCGAGAATGGTGATTATTTTAACTTATATCATTGCCAACTCAGCATACTGCATTGGTTTTCTTCGATCAGTCTAGCCATCAATTGATAAATTTTTACTACCTACAGTCGCTAAGTTTGATTATCAAAGGAAAAGCTTATACAATTAAAAGAGATGTCGACCTTATATCCACAATGCGACATATTATTTTGATTGTACCTATACAGGATGGAAAATATCACTATATCCTTTTTAAATAAAACATAATAAATCAGTTTTCAATATCTATATCTATGAAATTTGATATATTATACTTACTATTATTTCCAAGAAAGTAATTTCTTCGATAACAATCCTTCTATTTGAATATTTTCATCAACATGTATCACATAAGGGGTAAAAGATGTGAAACCATTGGAATTGTTTCTAAATCAAAGGTACATGAGAATTCCCCTTCATTAAATTGAGTTGTTTGTGGCACAAATTGAGTAGTGCTTTTTTATAGAGATATTCAGTCGGTCGATCGGTCAGAAATCGGGTAGAAGGCTCCGACCGTCGCCAAAATTTTTTCCGAACGAACTCCGATTGATTTTGGTCGGAGTCGGGCGAAGTCGCCGGAGGCGACAGTAGAGTTTTTGTTTGGACGTTCAGTTGGTCGATTGATCGGAAATCAGAGTTCTCCGATCGGATCCGAGAGTAGAAATCTCCGAACATTCTTATCAAAATAAATATTATTCCATCATAATTTTCGTAAGGTATAATTTTATTCAAACATAAACAACAACAGCAGCAAAGCCTTTTATCCCAAGTACTTGAGGTAGGCTACATGAAGCAAAAGTAAAAGAGAATCACGCCAGATCGATCACGTTGATAACCCTTCTCCATTCATTCTTATCAAGTAATATTTCATCGTTTAAACCTCTAAAATCTATATATTTTCGTATCACCTTCATGCATGTTTTCTTTGATTTTCCCTTCGCTCTTTTAATTTGTCCTATATTGATAAGCTCCCTTTGTTGAACTAGTGCATTGGTTATAATTTTATTCAAACATAATTTTATATAAAAAAAATTCTATCTCAAAATTTTTTTTATCATACTAATTATGAATAATGTATGTTTGTTTTCTAACTCATACTAAATTACAATGTCCCTTAAAAACTATTATCAAATATATCTGTGTTCAAATTTTTTTTTTTATCAAACAAATGTTATTCACATAAAATCTTATCGAACGCTAATTTTGTTCAAACAAAACTTTATCAACCATAATTTAATCAAACATAATTTTAATCAAATATAATTTAATTAAAAAGTATAAGTCTGAATGTAACGCCCCGCACCCAAGATGCGGGTAGCGTTCGGCGACGTATTATAAATAAATACGCCAAGCCTAAAATACTTTTAATAAAACTGAATATTACTGCCACTAAACTACAAACATATGCACTAAGAGGAGGAAAAAATAAAATAAAATAAAATAAACAAACTCTCTTTATTTCAACAAAATATTAAATAGACCGATAAAGATCCAAAGAAGGGTAACACTTATTACAACTTCAAATTTGAGATTTGGAAACAACAAATCAAAGTAGAAGGAAAAGGGTGAAAGAATTGAAATAAAGGATCTAATAAATGATGCCATAAAAATGAAATCACAACCTACTGTCTGCTAACTCTATGAAATGCTGCTCCAGCTGTGGTGGATCCTCTCTTTCAGTATCCTGCAAATTATCTGGGCGTGCCAAAGCAGGGTCGTTAGATCGACCTAGCAAGTATTACAAGAGGAACATAATAATATACAGACACGCTATGTATATAAATATATTTACATGTATTAGCAAAACATGAAACTAATTAAAAATACTAAAAGTCATAATAAGATTGATGGAGTGCAAGTCTTTAGAACGAAACAGAACATGAATCTAACTATAGATATTTTGAACATGATAATAGTCAGGAAGTACATCTAATTACACATGCCATTAATAATCTTGTAACAGAGACCAATATAACAAATGAACATGTATACTATGTTATTGTTATTTTTGTTTATTTAATTGGAACTGTCAGAAGTAGTGTGACACATGTTTTACATATATCCCGTGCATACCCGGGACCACGGCCATGATTCCTAGTACTGCCCCAGGACATACCGCTAGGTACTAATGAACATGAACTCTGATGAGCCTAAGCTCCAGGCACGTAGCCCTATATACTGATGGTGATCCAGTAATCACCCAGAACTTCTATGGTTAGGTTCCTATGTTCGGTTGTACAACCTCAAGAATGTAACACTTATAAAACATGTGTACAGCTCTTTCATCAAGTTCCCCCATCACCCCATGAATTCATTTTTTTTTTTATGATTTTAAAATGATATGTAGCATAAATTATATTTTTATTTAACTATGAGGCTGTCAACAGTTCATACATGTACTAAATAAAATTTATCATATGGATAACCCTTTTATTTGGGTATTGAAAGGTAACTGGTCGCAAGATCATTATGGGATAATCAAAAGTAATTTTTTAATTTATTATCGCGGGAAACAACTATAACATGTTAATATGTACTAATGTGCCTATATTAATTTTCAGTATATCAAGTGAGACTAGGTTCATATTTAATGCAATAGATTTGGTATTTGTAATAATTTCATAGCATTTCTTATATTCATTGCATAAGGTCAAAGGGATATTCTGTCTATTTTCCTTATGATCAATTTATATTTAATACAGTAGGTTTCTCATTTCATTTCTTATTACATTAATATCTAGTGAATATATAATATGATATACAAAAATTATGAACAAAATTAAATAGTATCTAGCATGCAGTGATTGATTCTGCTGAAAAAGATACAACCACACTGTCACATTAGTTAATCGGTATGATAATCTACATTATGAGAGGATTGCAGGAACCAAAAGATTAGCAATCAGATTCAATAATTCCTTCAATTAGAATTCAGGGTTATCATAGTATTAGAACCAATATTTGGCATGTTCTTATAAGACATAAGATAGCGACAATGATCCGTTTATGCTGATGTACTAGGTCTTAAAAAAAAAAAAAAAAAAAACAAAAAAGAAAAACCTGGTCAGTTTTTTAAAATAAGTTCTAAAATAAATTTTTCTGCAAAATTATCCTTATGTAAATATATCTCTTTGGTATATTCCTACAAATTTATTTGAAAATCTCTTTAGATATTGTCTATTGGGAGATTCAAATCTATAGCCTTTCTATGGAAAATATAAATTATACTCAGCTGGCAATTGCTTGGAAAATTCTACTCACGCGACACCAATTTACTCTTGACACATATAATTGAAACTTATAAATAATTATAAATTTGTCATTTTTTTCTAACTAAATTGACATTTCAAATCTTAATTCTCTAAAACTTCTTAAAAAAAAAAATTAAAAACACTAGTATCATCTTCTTCCTTCACCCTCTAAAATAAAAAGTTTTCACCCTCTAAAAAAAAAAAACTTTTTAGGATTGTGATGAGATGAAAAGTGATGGAGGCGGAGGGAAGCAACGGAGGCGGACTGGAACGTTGGGCGGATTGCTGATGGAACATAAAAAAGAGACAAAATGGAACATAAAAAAGAGACAAAGGAAGCATTAAAATTGGAAAAAAAATTTGACATATAGAATAAAAATTAGAGGCGGACATATAGAGAAAGTAATCTATAAAAATTAGAGGCGGGCACAGAGAAAGTAATCTATGTGTAAAAAAGTAAATTGGTGTGCGTGAATAGAATTTACAGTCCTTCCCTCGGCTCTTTGGGCTAGTGTACCGTTAGTTTCCCACACGAACGCGAGGGAAATTCGACTTTGTCAGCACCACATCGTGTAGTAAAGTAATTTACAACATAGGAGAAAATGCTGCTCACTAAGTCAAGTGTGGTGCGCATTTAGAGTTTCCCCGAACGCAATTCAAATTCTCCATCTCATCAAATTCTCCATGGCATTTGGCTGCAATCTCAAACCAAAACCCACTGATAACCAAAAAAGAAAAAGAAAGAAAAAATGGCATCCCTCTCTCGCTTCCTACTCTCCCGCCATTTCTCCACCACCACCCTCCCCCTCCCCACCCCCAATCTCTGTTCTCTCATCTCCGAATCCTTAGCCGCCGGCGACCGCTCCCTCAACTCCCTCCGCCACCTCCCTATCTCCCCGGCCCAAGCCATGGCGGCCGTCGCCTCGCTCGCCGACGCCGAGGGCTCCATGGCCGCCCTCTCCTTCTTCAGCTGGGCCATCGACCGCCCTGACCTCGCCCACCACTTCCACTTCTACATCGCAACCGCCACTTCCCTAATCTCCAACGGCAATCTCGAGAAAGCCCAGGTGGTCATGCGGTCCATGGTCGAGAAATTCGCTGAGGCCGGGCGGTTCAAGGAGGCCGTCGACATGGTTTTCGAGATGGGCAGTCAGGGACTGCCCCTGTGTGTTCACACCATGAACCGGATTCTCAAGATTGGGGTCGATTCGGGCACGGTGCGGCTCGCTGAGAAGGTGTTCGATGAAATGTCTGTGAGAGGAGTTTCGCCGGACAGTGCGAGTTTTAAGGCTTTGGTTACCGGTTTTTGTAGGGCAGGGGAGGTTGGCAAGGTTGAGAGGCTTTTGAGGTTGATGGACGAGAGAGGGTTTTCTGTCGATAACGTGACATGCACGGTGGTCGTCGACTTGTTTTGCAGGAAGGGTTTGTTTGGGAAGGTTCGTTGGGTGTTTGAGAAGATGTCAGAGATGGGTTCCGGTCCGAATGTCATAAATTATACTGCTTTAATTAATGGGTTGGCGAAGAAAGGCAGTGTGAAGCAGGCATTTCAGGTGTTGGAAGAAATGGTGGCGAAGGGGTTGAAGCCGAATGTTTATACACACACCATACTCATCAATGGATTGGTCAAGATTGGATGGACGGAGAGAGCGTTCCGGCTTTTCCTGAAGTTGGTCAGAAGCAATTCATACAAGCCGAACATTCAAACTTATACCGCGATGATTGCTGGGTATTGCAGAGAAGGAAAAATCAGCCGAGCTGAGATGTTGTTTGCCCGAATGAAAGAACAAGGATTGGGTCCAAATGTTAACACTTACACTACTCTTGTAGATGGGCATTGCAAAGTGGGAAATCTCGAGCGTGCTTTTGAGTTGATGAACTTAATGGGAGAAGAAGGTTGTATACCAAATATTTGTACTTATAATTCGATTATTGATGGGCTCTTCAAGAAGGGAAGGTCTCGAGAGGCTTATAGAATCCTTCGAACTGCCTTGCGAGAAGGCTTGGAGCTTGATATGATAACTTACACTATTCTTATCAATGAGCATTGCAAGCAAGGAGAACTCGATCAGGCTCAAGAAGTTTTTGATTGGATGGTTAGTTCCGGTTGCTCCCCTGACATCCATACATACACCACATTGATCGCTGCTCTCTGCAAGCAGAGGAGGATGGAGGAGAGCGAGAGGTTGTTCGATGAGTGCAGCAAGTTGGGGTTGGTTCCAAACAAGAAAACCTACACCTCGATTATTTGCGGCTACTTTAGGGATGGAAAGGCCAATGCTAGTCTGAGGCTGTTCGACAAAATGGTTCAGAGTGGAATCGGAGCTGATTCAGTTACTTATGGAGCTTTAATTAGTGGACTCTGCAAGGATAGTAGATTAGAGGAGGCACGAGCTCTGTATGAGGTGATGCTTGATAAGGGTTTGGTTCCATGTGATGTTAGTCGTGTCTCCTTAGCTTACGAGTACTGTAACAGAGAGAAACCGGATGTGGCAGTCTCTTTGTTGGAGAGGTTGGAGAAGAAGCACTGGGTTCGGACTGCCAATACCATGGTCAGGAAGTTGAGCTCTGAAGGAAAAGTAGACGCTGCGCTTTTGTTTCTCAACAAACTGCTGGATGGAGATGAGAGTGTCGATCAGATAACATATGTTGCTTTCGTAACTGGATGTTATGAGAATGACAGGTACTCTGTCGCTTCTGATCTATCTGAGCGGTTCTCAAAGGGAGTTGGCAACTGTCACGATGATGCAGTTACATGAGATGCAGTGTCCATTCGTAGACCCTCAACGTGTTAAATTGCTTGGTAACACGCTATTGATGGAGCTCATTGCTATTTCTTTCTTGACATGATGAGTGTGTTATGTCAAGGAGAAATCAAATGGTCATTTCTTTGCCTGAAAAATTCGATTGGTGAATTTGGTTCCCCCTATGAGCCTGAGGCTGGTGGTGGCCTGAATTTGGCATAATGGACCAAACACTAGGTGGCAGGTATTGCATATCCTAAAGTTTTTGTTTCATGATCTCTTTCTTAAGGATTTATCTTTTCATTTCTTTCTGTTTAAAGAAGATAAATACAAATTGTTCTACAGGTGTAACAGAGACTGCCCAGTTCCAGATCATTTGATTGACACGGAGAATTGAGTTTCCCCGCGCACTATATGCAAGGCATAAACAGTATAAGAGGCTTGGACGCAGGAGTTGTTAGCATCTCTCCATCTATTTTGAGGTAACAAGAATTTGTTGGAAACTTCAGTCAGTAATAATCTTTTGTGAACACCTGTTCTGAAAAATTTTAACTTTACCGTATTTCATGTCTCTCAATTGCCCATATATTTGATGACTTGATAGATGCTGACATATATGATAGTATTTGCTTTGTTATTCACTAGTTTATAAATATTTATATAGCTTATGTGAGCCTGCAGTGTGCACTTTCGTCCGTAATATCTACTAGTTGAGCAGCACGCTGCAACGGTGTGTTTTATAAATGTTGTATATTGATGTTTTAATTGAGAGATATTTTAGTTAACGCGGATATAGAAAAAAGAATCAAAACACAAAATACAATTTCAGGAGGGCTATATAGTGCTCTTATTGCTCAAAGCTTGGCTCAAGGTTGACTTTGTTAGAGCTTTGGTGCAATGAAAGCTCCTTAACAGAAAAAAGAACATACCTTTTTATACCTGTTAGTTTTCGAGCTCTATTCATTTAGAACTTATTTAGACTTTGTTTGAGCTCATATTTGATCTTTAATCAATAAAAATTAATTCAAGTATTAAGGTCATAAAAGAGCTTGACAAAGCTCGACTATCAATTAAGCTAAAGGCTCAAAAAATTGGTCGCCAAAGCTTGATTTTTATCTTTCTATTCACTTGAGTTATGAATGCAAGTGACCTGCATAGGTTCCAGTTAGTCCTGGCGTGGTTTGGGCTCCCTAAAAAACTTGTTTTAACTGATATTCTTGATATTATGACAGTAGAAATAATAAATTAAGCTCCACAATCTAAACTTATGTACTTTAATTCTAGTTTTAATTCTAAAGCATACATAATAAATTAAGCTCCACAATGTCATTTTAGTTTTAATTCTAAAGCATACATGATTAACCTTGGTTCTCAAACCTAACGCAAATATAAACCGAAAGAACAAAAAATTTCAAATATATTATTTCTTTTTTTAGCCGATTAGAAAAAGAAAGAAAATCTTCTCTTTTTTAACTTGTAACTGGTGGCTGCTACTGGTCTGTAAATTTGTTTCCTAACTGAAATGTATGCATTTGCCTTTTCATCTCTCAGTTGGTGAGGCCCATCTAGGGATGAGAATACTATGGGTCCAAGAGCTAATTTTTAGGCTGTCCTATTCATATTTTGAATTAGAAAAATACAATTTTCATTTTAATTTCAAAAATTTGAAAAGGGTGGCAAAAATTGGCTATGGACCTGTTCATTCTCATCCCTAGACCCATACAATAATTCTGCCCTATCGAGAGAAAGAGATGAAAATGAAGAAACCATACAAATTTCTCTCGTGAATGTGATTGGTTTTTGACATACTATATCAAGCCCCTAGCTAATTCCTTGAGATGGCAAAAACGAAATACAATACTCTTAGCAATTGGTGGGCTCTTTAAGGAGTGGAGGGTGGTTTGAAAGGGTCATAAAAATGCATGCATTTTTAGAGTTGAATGATAATTTCCACACCAAGAAGCACCAGTAGCTAGTGATTTAAAGGCAACTCACCTTAATGCCTTAGGTACCTAGGAGTAGGGATGGTAATGGACGCGTTCACAGGTCAATTTTTTGTTCTTGCTATATAAAATTTTGAATTAGAAATATGAAAAATTCATTTTTAATTCAAAATTTTGTATAGAACAGGTCAAAATTTGGCCCGTAGACGCGTCCATTACGATCCCTACCTAGGAGAGGGGGTCTTCCATGTTGAGTGCCGTGTTATCTAGCCAGGTGCCAAATGTTTCTAAGGCACTCACTTGAGGCGCCCAAGAGGCGCTAAGGCACTAGCACATGAAGTAACGAAGGTAGGCGAGTGCCTGAGTTATCTCTTTTGGGGTTATATTCAAAACTCTTATATCAAGTTTGGCTTTCAATTTCTACTTCTTTGTGAATGTTTATTATATGGGAGAGCTGAAACATATGAAGTTGAACTGAAGGGATTTTGGGAAGATTGCAGCCCCATTGCACTGTGTCATCTTCTTTTTCTCATTCTTTTCTAGTTTCTTTTGGGTTTGTATTAGTGACTCTTAATTGTATTTGGTTCCATAATATATATTTTAGTTTTTACTTTGATTTGACTGTATGTACATTTTTTTTTTCTTTGATTTATATCGATTCTTAAATACACTGACATACATAATTTACTCCGTCTACTTCTAGTATCCATCATAATAGATTGAATTGAATACTTTAGTAATTGCTAATTCCTACTTGGTAATTTCTAGTTACGCCTATTTGCCTTCTATATATTTTTTAATTTAACGTTTTGATATTTGTTATTGAAGGTAGTTAATTAGATATCTACAATATGGTTTTTTGTTCCTACTTAAAACTTTTATATACAGTTGTGTGATCTATGTCTAGATGTATATTTTTCTTTGTTCACTATATTATTTTTTGTGCTTGATGGCTTTAATGTCTTTCATCTATCTATTTATAAGTCTTATATTACATGACTATTCTAAAAGTACATATCAACTTGCCCGTGATGGGCTAGTCCAGATGCAAAGAGATCTTTATTAGTTTCTTCTTTAAAATTCCTCGTACTGAGAATGGGCGTGTGATTTTTTTGTTTATCAGTTTGGAAGTTTCGAAATGGAAACCTTTCTGAAAAGCCATAATAGAGACATCAACCGTGAAAAATAATTATAAAATGTATTTTCCAAGTATCATTAGTTACTGTTCACCAAAAAAAATTAACTTCTACTGGTTACAGTTGCGAAAGGGGAACAAAAAATTAAAGAAACTTACTAGTATTTTCCACTAAAATAAGAAGAGAGGAGAGTAAGAATATTCTTCATTTAATGCTAGGGTTTTTCAATGTAATAGCGGGAGACCATCTTCTTCCTGTTGATGATCCGATCACCAATCTTCAAGAGCTTGAGAATGATCCCTTAGGCTCTTAGTTCAACTGAAGTAGAGAGAATGATCTCTTTAAAGCTTCAAGAGTAAGTAAGAGAATGATGTCTTTCAAACTTTAGCAGTACCAAAGAGTGAATGATCTCTTTCAAAGCTTAGGGAAGGGAGTTTCCAAAGGAGCACACCATTTTTCCTGGTGAGGTCCGGACAAAAAAAAAAAAAAATACATTGATAAGTGGGCTCACTAGGAAAAATGTTGTGCTCCTTTAGAAACTCCCCTTAGAGAATGATCTCTTGGGCTCTTTGTGCTAGATGAAGACAATGATCTCTTTCAAACTTCTTTTTTCAAGTTCAAGCCAAGAATTTTTCCTCCCAAGTCCGAGAGACCTCCAATTAGCTTTGTAGATGCTTATTGATAGACGGTCTAGAAGCTTGCATTTGAGGTGTAATTGTCCTTGTTGATGAGAATTCATTTTCTTATAGGGATTTATCTCTCATTTAGGGGTGTGCATCGGTCAGTTGCCAAAAAATTACAATCGACAACTGAACCGAATTGCAATAACTGAAATCAACCGACTTTAAGTGAAAATTGAAACTAAATCCGAAAACTTTGGTTCAGTTCGGTTCAGTTATCGGTTTTTTGGGCCTGGGCTAAAAGCCCAGTTAAGAAAAAAGACTAAATCTATTTAAAGAAATAACCCATTCACAACAGCAGTCCATTTACAACAAAATAGGTTTCGCTTGGGTAATTCCGGTAAATGGGTTTAAGGGTAATTCGGTTTTTTCGGTCGATTTCGATTTCAGTGCCTGGCCACCGAAACCTGACCCGAAATCTATTTTATAATACGGCTTTTTAATCGACCCGACTCGAAAACCGAACAATTCGACCCGATCGGTTTGGTTCGGATCGGTTTTGCGGGTTGATTTTTTCGGATTTGTGCTCAGCCCTACTCATTAAGTGGGTACTAACCTCTCACTAACGTGAGGATTTAATAGGGATTTATTCCCTCCTCAAGTGGGATATAATCCCCTCATTAAAATGGGGATAGACTTTTTATTAGCCTGCAAAATTCCTTCCAAAATTTTCAAAATTCTGCAGTAAGCTAGAATCGGACTTCAATATACTTGGGATCTCCTATTGGCTTTGTTGGCGCATTGGTAAATTTTCTGAAAAATTCTGTTGTTCTTGGGTGTATTGTCGAACTACTTTGAAGTAACAAAGCTTGTTTATCTGAGTTTTGGTACTTCTCCTGGCCTTTGCAGGTTAACTTTTTAGCCACTCTAAAGTGTCGAAAATTGTATATAAAGTTTCCTAGCTTTGAAGGTGTATTGTTTAACAGTAGTAGAAGTGCAAACTCTGACAAAATTGGTTGGAACCATTATGAAATCCGCTATATTGCGTTATGTAACTTAATGGAACACCAACGCTATGTAAAAATTGGAAATAACTCAATGCACCGTAACAGTACGTTTTCTATATTATTTTATACTATATTATGTAACGTTACGTTAAATTTACAATTATCTTTTTAGTAATTTCAATATTGTTGTTGATTATTATTTTGATTATTAACGAATTGTTGTAATTTTATTACTTGATTAGTTGTTGACTTGTTTGATTGCTTGTGGAATTATTAACTTGTTAATTTATGATTGTTTCCTTAGTTTTTGTAATTTCTTTCCGATTGCTGAAATATCTTACGTGTTGATTATATTGAATTTTTAATCGAACTGAAATCAACAATTACAAATAAGATAAATTGAACATTACAAAATATAGTTTACAATAATGATAATAACTAGAATTGAAATGAAAAATTAGAATATTATTTTCTTGTTTAAATAATGACTGGAATTACGATTGCAGACTTAATATAATTTATGAAGATAAATGTGAAAATTATTGTAAAATTTAATATAAAATTAGAATAGATTATGATTATAAAATAATTTTATATTCTTTTTTAAGATATTTTAAATTTATATTTCAATTTATAGAAATTATTTTATATAGTTTATATTTATTTTTATTTATGCGTTACGTTATATGCGACATAACCTAAGTTAGGCAAAACGTTACGTTAACATTATCGCTATTTTAAACATTGGTGGGAACACTGTTTTCCTTTTCTTTGATCGAAGAACATGGGTCATGCACTTTCTTAAGTAAGAGTACATGTTCTATGTGTTTTCCTTTCATTTTTTTTTTTTTCCCATTGTCCATTAATTTTAACTAACTAAAGAACTTCGGAATCATTCTTGATTTCTGGTGGTGATCATTAATGCAGCACCCAGCCGTTCAAAGATAATTGTTATCATGATGGGTCTGGGAATAATTTGATTGGTAGATGTAACTATTAATTGTCTCATCATAGATAACTCAAACTGTTTAGAAATAACTATTAACATAACAGTAGGGGCATCTAGATAAGTCGTTTACGGGCAGTTGCAATGAGTGAACATCTAGTATGTTATGCAGTGGTGACTATTAATAAGTCGAATAATGTTCAATTGAGCTGTTCAAATTGAGCTGTTCAAATATGTAAGGTATAAAAGCTATTGAACTTGGCTATCATTAACGTGATAGAGTAAATCGGAGTGAGCATCGGTTGGTTCGGTTCGGTTCGGTTTTGGATAAAAAAATTTCTATCGAAAACCGAACTGAAATAGTAGAATCGAAACCGAAACTGACCGAATTCCCAAGAAAACCGAAATTAAATTTTCGGTTCGGTCGGTTTTTGGTTATTTGGGTTTGAAACTAAATATGCGATAAACGCGTGTATTTTATAGGAAAAATAATAATTTTTCATTCTAATTTTTCTTTTTCTACCTATTAAAATAACAATCACATGTTTTTCATCAAAAATTTAAAAGAAAAGCACATTGAAAATAAATCAAACAAAAAGAATAAGTTATAATTGCAAAAGTTCAGTTTTTTGGTCGGTTTTGGTTGGAGCTAAAGTCACCGAAACCCGATCCGAAATCCGTAATTAATTTCGGATTTTAAATCGAACCGAACCGAAAATCAAATAAACCAAACGGATCGCTTCGGTTCGGTTCGGTTTTTTAATTTCTGCTCTGCTCTAAGAGTAAATGATTATTGTCAGAGGTAACTCTTAATATAACAGGTAAGGAATTTTAATTTAGTAGAATAATATTGATCAGGTAATGATGATATACCAATGACTATTGACTCCATTTAGGAGGGTAAAAGATAATCTTAATCCACTTGGAGAGACAAGGAGTGGAACTATTCGGAGTTAAGAATTTAACATGACTAGGTTTAAATTGTAACTCGTGCTATTGGAGAACCGAGAACAAATTATTTGGACTTCGTTACTTAGAATGCCTCCTTGGGGAGAGCGAATATACTCCCAGTGGATTCTTGTTTTGTTGAGGATGATAAAGTCAAAGATTCTGCTACCTTGGCGAATATGCCTCCTAAGGAGAATTCATCTAAGGGAGGCATTTTAACCCTCGGAATGAGTTGCCAGGGAGTTCGATTTTGTGGATAGACAAATACTATTCTCACTCCGGCTATAGTTCTTCCTTTAAATCTTATTTTGATGATTCTGAGGAATGATCGTGTTGGGCCTACATCTAGAGATGTTCAGATTGGCTAATCGGTCGGAGATTAGAGTTTTCCGATTGGATCCGAGAGTAGAAAACTCTGATCGTCGCCGGAAAAATTTCCGATCGAAATTCGATCGATTTCGATCGGAGTCGGGCCAAGTCAACGGCGGAGTTCGTCTTTAGCCTAGAAATCGGACGAAACCACTGGAGTCGGCGGTCGTGTCCACCCATACCTACACCTTGATTGGGAAGTTGTGCCAACATGGTTCTTCCAAAGTCTTTTGTGACATGTCGTCGGGGCACTTTGGCAACATTTCAGAACCTCTTGAGGAAGTTTCGAATGGTTCTCTATTTTTTGCATCATCACAAAGAGAGTAGACAGACACTTCACTGTTATTCTCATAAAACTGAGTGATGCTTTTTCCAAATCATTTCAGAATTTGATAAACTCTAGTTCCAGTTTCTTGAACCATTCAAAGGCTAACCCTTTATGGATACGAGGAGACGAGTCAAGATGAAATTATTTCCTACTATAACTCCAATTTGTGACATAAAAATAAGTAGATATGTTGCTTCGGAGAATATTTTCCATCAAAAACTATAAATTTATTGGCTCGAATTTTGATGGACAAGAAATCATTTCTCATTCTAGTGGGCTAGATCTTACTTTCCACACGTCTTGTAATTCTTTTCGTGTATAAGGGCATTAAGCTTTTTCAAATATAAGGGCATCAAGTTGATTCTCAAACTTCTCCATCATTTCGACATAAGAATTGATATCAGGTTTTGACTTCTATTCTGACTCTTCTAGTGAAGAATTCAGAGTATCTATTGTTGGTTATTATTTACCGTATGACAGTATATGTAAATTGGAGGTTACTAATTCTGTGGTTGTAAAATGAAGCATACAAAATTATTTTAGATTAACACAAAATAACAGATTTGTAGTTAACAGAATTGTTACTGTTATCTTGCAGAAAATTAATTCTGTAATTTAGTTTTATGTCTATATATTTCCAGTTTCGAAGTAGAAGAAGACTGGTTAAAGAAAAACCATCAAACTGTTCTTCTTTATCTAGTATACTATCCTAATCAGAAAATTATGAAACTGGATTAAGAAAAACCTGGTTGCAGGAAGACTGGAAGAAGACTTTACTGACAGGAAGCAGATTGGATGAAGATCGAGGCTAGTGTTGGACACTATCTCCTTAAAATCGATTCGTCCTCCACTGTTCGCTTCTGGATTTCTTAGACGTCGATCTCCCAGGATACAACGATCGATCTGCTGAGGGAAGGAAGCCGCAATCCCTATGCTCTGGCGAATCTGATAAAGGTTCTCTCTGGTTTATGTTATGCAGGACTGGATTTTATTGAAACTGATGAACAGAGTTCTTCTGTAGACAGAAATTCTGGAACTTCTGTCTGCAGAAGAACAAAGAGAAGAGAAAAGAAAAACTTGTAATTTGAAACACTGACCCAGACCCTATTTATAGGCTTTCAACAGTCGCAACGGTTGAGATTTCAACAGTCGCAACGGTTGTGGCCGTTTCAACAGTTGTGACCGTTTAACGGCAACCGTTGACGGCGGCCGGTGACTGTTGGACCGCCGACCGTTGGACTTCAACGACTCTTGACTGACGGGGCGGTTGCGTACGTGCGAAGTGCAAAGTGCGCCTCTAAAGCGCCCAATGCGCCCTAAACGCCCATTTGCCCTCGCACACGCGCGTGCGCGTGCGCGTGCGCGTGCGGGTGCGCGTGCGGGTGCGGGCGGTGCGTAGCACCACCCGTGGTGCTCAAGGTTTTCCTCTTCTTACATAAGCAAAGTAAAGGAGCAAGCTATCTTATTTAAACCCACATCCTTACATTCCTCTATCCCATGTGGGACTATCTTTTCATCTTCCCTTTTTGTTCCTTTGCTATGTACTCAACTTTTGAAGCCAATTTCAATTCACTTAATTCATTTAATTTGAACTAGTGAATTGGCTCATTTAAGGTTCAAATTAGTGAATGAATTCAACAATCCCCCACATGAATGAAATGGCTTAGACTCTAATGCAAATAACCAGAGAGTGTAATAGAAAGTTACCGCATCGGGAGAGGTGGCTTTTGGTTTTGAACCTTCCCTAGTGAAATATTATCGAGTTTACTTGCTAACCAGTGAACACGATGTTTTTGAACTGTTCAGCTTTTGATGTAAACTAAGACAATAATATTCACACGATTTCTTTCAACTTTATCAGATTCTATGTTGTGTCCATTTTGGCCTTGGACAACCTGGTAATTCTGTGAGTGCTCTTAGAGAACTTAGCCTTTCTCATTCTCATAGAAGCGGTCCCTTCTCACTCACATAGGTGATCTCTTATCAAGAGTATCCTGCCATACTCCACTTAGATTTCTAAGATATAAGGATCATTAAAAACTTAGCTTATCCTAACACGTTGCAGATAATCACTATTTTACCATAGAAATGGGATAGGAAATATTTTCCTCAGTGATTCTTTCGAGTTCCCCCACAATTCGGTTGTCCCTTTGAACCTAGATCTTGGGATCTCCAGTCAGCTAGGTTGGGTTGCCATTATGGAGTTACTCTTTAGTAGGCTGTAATCCCATTCCCCTCGACAACTTATATACTTGATCTCTAGTCAAGCCTTTTGTTAATGGATCTGCAATATTATCTTTTGATTTTATATAATCAAGAGATATTATTCCGTTTGTAAGCAGCTGTCTTACAGTTTCATGCCTACGACGTATATGTCGTGACTTTCCATTATATAATACATTTTGTGCCCTTCCAATTGCTGATTGATTATCGCAATGGATGCATATTGCTGACACAGGTTTAGGCCACATTGGAATATCTTCTAAAACGTTCCGAAGCCATTCTGCTTCTTCTCCAGCTTTATCTAAAGCTATAAACTCAGATTCCATAGTGGATCTGGCTATACATGTTTGTTTAGAAGATTTCCAAGAGATGGCTGCTCCTCCAATAGTAAAGATATATCCACTTGTGGATTTGATATCTTTTGAATCGGTAATCCAGTTAGCATCAGTGTATCCTTCAATCACTGCTGGATATCTAGTATAGTGCAACCCATAGTTAGTAGTATACCTCAAATATTTGAGTGCTCTAACTATTGCTTTCCAGTGGTTCTCCCCTGGATTACTTGTAAACCTACTCAGTTTGCTTACTGAGTATGCAATATCAGGTCTTGTACAGTTCATTAAATATATAAGACTGCCAATGATCTGAGAATATTCTAACTGTGATATACTAGCACCTATATTCTTTGTAAGATATAGACTCATATCTACAGGTGTCTTAGCTATATCAGTATTTCCCATATCAAATTTTTCGAGTATCTTCTCGATATAATGTGACTGGGATAAGGTATATCCATCAGATGTCTTAGAGATTTTAACTCCAAGAATAATATCTGCAATACCTAAGCCTTTCATATCAAATTTTCGTGTTAACATGATTTTTACTTCCTTAATTAGAGCCACCGTGCTACCGGTGATAATCATGTCATCCACATATAAACATACAATGACATAGTTGTGCATATCCCCTTTTACATATACACATTTATCGCATTCATTATAGCGAAATCCGTTTGACAACATAACTTGGTCAAACTTCTCATGCCATTGTTTAGGTGCTTGTTTAAGTCCATAAAGAGACTTAACAAGTTTACACACCTTCTTTTCTTTACCTGGAACTACAAACCCTTCAGGTTGTTCCATGTAGATTTCTTCATCTAATTCACCATTTAAAAATGCTGTTTTTACATCCATTTGATGAAGCTCAAGATTATATAATGCAGTAAAAGCAATTATTAATCTTATGGATGTTATTCTTGTTACATGTGAATATGTATCAAAATAGTCAATACCTTTCTTTTGTCTATAGCCTTTTATTACAAGTCTAGCTTTGTATTTATCTATAGACCCATCAGGTTTTATCTTTCTTTTAAAGATCCATTTATATCCTAATGGTTTACTTCTTGGAGGAAGATCCACAAGTTCCCAAGTGTGATTTTGAATAATTGATTCAATTTCATTATTTACAGCTTCTTTCCAAAAAAGGAGCTTCAGGAGTAGACATAGTCTCTTTATAAGTTTGAGGTTCTTTTTCTAATATATATGTTAGAAAATCCGGAGCAAACGATTTATTAATCCTAGCCCTTTTGCTCCGTCTACATTCATCCTCATTGGTTTTATTTCCAGAATCAGACTCTGTTTCTCTTATTATATCATCACAAGTCCTTTTAGAGGAACTTGATTCATGTTCTTTACTAGGAAATACATTCTCAAAGAATACAACATTCCTAGATTCAATAATAGAATACTTATGTATCTCTGGATGATCAGAGTTAAAGACAAAGAAACGATAAGCACTGCTATTATGCGCATATCCAATGAATATACAATCAATAGTTTTAGGTCCAATTTTAGTCCTTTTCGGAGTAGGAATTGCAACCTTAGCTAGACACCCCCACACTCTTAAGAATTTATAACTAGGTGCTCGACCTGTCCATAATTCATAAGGTGTTTTCTCAAGTTTCTTTTGGGGTATCTTGTTGAGAATATAATTGGCAGAAAGCAGAGCTTCCCCCCACATGTTCTGGGGTAAACCAGAACTTATTAACATGGCATTCATCATTTCTTTTAAAGTTCTGTTCTTACGCTCAGCAATTCCATTTTGCTGTGGAGTGTAAGGAGCAGTTGTTTGATATATAATACCATGTTCTGCACAAATTTGTGCAAATGGTGACTCATATTCACCACCTCTATCACTTCTTAGCATTTTTATCTTTTTGCTAAGTTGATTCTCAACTTCATTTTTGTATTGTATAAACATTTCAATTGCCTCATCTTTTGTTCTAAGTAGATATACATAACAATATCTAGTACAATCATCTATAAACGTAATAAAGTACTTCTTTCCACCTCTAGTTTGAATAGATTTTAAATCACATACATCTGTATGAATTAATTCTAAAGGTTCAGTACTACGTTCTATAGAGTGAAATGGAAGCTTAGTCATTTTTGATTCAACACATATTTCACATTTATTTTCAAAGTTTATATTGAAATTAGGCAACATATTCAAATTTATTAATCTTTGTAAAGTATAATAATTAACATGTCCTAATCTACCATGCCAAATAAAAGGTGACTCAGTCATATAAACAGAAGAATCAATTTTATTGATAACCTTAGGGGCAATGGTCATTACATTTATTTTGAACAGACCATTGGTCATATACCCCTTACCTACATATACACCATTCTTTGTGAGTATAAACTTATCAGACTCAAACACAAGTCTAAAGCCTTTCTTACTCAAGACTGAACCAGAGACCAGATTCCTGCGGACATCTGGTACATGAAGTACATCAGTAAGAGTAAGTTCTTTCCCCGAAGTCATCTTCAGTACAATATTGCCTCGTCCTTCAACCTTGGAGGTTGCAGAGTTACCCATGTAGAGTAGTTCTCCTTCCACAGATTCATATGTGGAGAACATCCACTTGTTGGCGCAGATGTGGCGAGTGGCCCCAGTATCCACCCACCATTCCTTAGAATTGCCACCAACTAGGTTAACCTCTGAGACAACAGATGTACAATTTACATCTACATTTGCACAAAGATTTTCTTCTTCGGCCAAATGTGCATTAGGATGCTTCTTCTTCTTCTTCGAAGAATCTGGTGCCTTTCGCACACGGCAGTCCTTTGCACGATGTCCAGACTTGTCACAGTTGTAGCACTTGCCATTGAATCTCTTCGAGTTACCACTCTTAGAGTCTTCACCATTGTACTTTCTCTTCCTGTCATTAGACTTATTGGAATTTTCCATAACATTAGCTTTAGAAACATTGTATGGATTTCCAATTTTCTTTTCAGAAAGACGGTTATCTTCTTCAATTCTCAATCGTACAATTAGATCTTCAAGTGTCATTTCTTTTCGTTTATACTTTAGGTAATATCTAAATTCTTTCCAAGATGGTGGCAATTTTTCAATTATTGCAGCCACTTGAAAAGATTCACTGATAGTCATACCTTCAGCATGAATTTCATGAATGATCACTTGAAGATCCTGTACTTGGTTGATTACATTTTTAGAATCAACCATTTTATAATCCAGAAACTTACCGACTACATATTTCTTAGAGCCGGCATTTTCTGTATTATATTATTGTCTAAGGACTCCCAGAGTTCCTTAGCAGTAGCAACTGAACTATATACATTATACAGTATATTGTCCAAACCATTGAGGATATAGTTCTTACTCAAGAAGTCCGCATGTTTCCATGCTTCAACCGCCTTCACTGATTGTTAATCATCTTCAACAAGAGTAGGCACAGTCTCCTTCAAGTACTTGGCCAGATTCATTGTAGTGAGATAGAACAATATTTTCTGTTGCCATCTCTTAAAATCTGAGCCACTGAACTTCTCTGGTTTCTCGTACTGGCTTGAAGGCACAGTTGGAGTAACCATGACAGGAGTTATCACAGTGGACATATCAGATGTAGTAGCCATCTACAAATATTAAAATTTATTTATCTTAATGTCTTGTAATAAATTTTAACTTTCTAATAAAACAACACTCCAAATCACAAAACAGAAATTAACTAGTCTTCTCTAAAAGCAATTAAGATTACTAGTGCTTGATTACTATTATGACAGTATTTTAATCTAAAACAAAATATCAGTTTAAAGATTAAATACTATTATAACAGAGTTCTAATTGATAACAGTACTCTTAATTGATGGTATTGTGACAGAATTCCAAAACTCAGTTTTAAGAATGTTGGTTCTAAACAAAAATGTTTAAACTGTATTCTTAAAAAGTTAATCTAAAACATGCACGAAATTTGATTTTAAGAATGTAGGTTCAAACTAAAAATGTTTAAACTGTATTCTTAAAAAGTTAATCTAAAACATGCAAGAATCGATTTTAAGATTGTTGGTTATTATTTACCGTATGACAGTATATGTAAATTGGAGGTTACTAATTCTGTGGTTGTAGAATGAAGCATACAAAATTATTTTAGATTAACACAAAATGACATATTTGTAGTTAACAGAATTGTTACTGTTATCTTGCAGAAAATTAATTATGTAATTTAGTTTTATGTCTATATATTTCCAGTTTCGAAGTAGAAGAAGACTGGTTAAAGAAAAACCATCAAACTGTTCTTCTTTATCTAGTATACTATCCTAATCAGAAAATTATGAAACTGGATTAAGAAAAACCTGGTTGCAGGAAGACTGGAAGAAGACTTTACTGACAGGAAGCAGATTGGATGAAGATCGAGGCTAGTGTTGGACACTATCTCCTTAAAATCGATTCGTCCTCCACTGTTCGCTTCTGGATTTCTTGGACGTCGATCTCCCAGGATACAACGATCGATCTGCTGAGGGAAGGAAGCCGCAATCCCTATGCTCTGGCGAATCTGATAAAGGTTCTCTCTGGTTTATGTTATGCAGGACTGGATTTTATTGAAACTGATGAACAGAGTTCTTCTGTAGACAGAAATTCTGGAACTTCTGTCTGCAGAAGAACAAAGAGAAGAGAAAAGAAAAACTTGTAATTTGAAACACTGACCCAGACCCTATTTATAGGCTTTCAACAGTCGCAACGGTTGAGATTTCAACAGTCGCAACAGTTGGCCGTTTCAACAGTTGTGGCGTACGTGCGAAGTGCAAAGTGCGCCTCTAAAGCGCCCAATGCGCCCTAAACGCCCATTCGCGCACGCGCACGCGCACGCGTGCGCGTGCGGTGCGTAGCACCACCCGTGGTGCTCAAGGTTTTCCTCTTCTTACATAAGCAAAGTAAAGGAGCAAGCTATCTTATTTAAACCCACATCCTTACATTTCTCTATCCCATGTGGGACTATCTTTTCATCTTCCCTTTTTGTTCCTTTGCTATGTACTCAACTTTTGAAGCCAATTTCAATTCACTTAATTCATTTAATTTGAACTAGTGAATTGGCTCATTTAAGGTTCAAATTAGTGAATGAATTCAACATCTATTAGGATCAAAATGTAAGCCTAGAGAAGGGTGAATAGGACTGCTACAAATTTTTAATGTCAAAGTTACATGTAGCAAAACTATAATTAACTATAGAAAATAATCACACCCCAAAAGACATGAGATTTATAGTGGTTCTAGAATCCTTAAGTCCACTCTTCTTCTTGTTAAGAGAATCTTCCACTAAAAGTTTAGATTTTCCTGGATCATCCAATCCAATATGCAGTTACAAGATAGCACTCTAGTTTATCCAGTTAGTCGTCTCTGTAAATAACCTACATAAAATATAAACATTAGTTTCTACTAGTATCCCTCAATTCACTCTTCTTGAGTATACCTAATACAACCAATCAAAAGATTATAAAAACAAAGTTTGACGACAAACAAAACTCAATATCAATTAAGCATAAAATCAAAAAGATCTTACCGCCCTTTTGTTTTCCACCTTCAAATTATGATGAAGTTTGTTGAAGAACGGTAGTGATGATGTAGTTCAGGTTATAGTACTCCACAAATATGAAGAGTGATGTAGAATCACGTCTTTACGAACTTCATAGATAATGAAGAATAGACTGGAACAAGGTCTTCAAATACTCCTCCTTTTTCCTTCGAGTGTCATCTTAGGTCACCTTCAATGTTCTCCAAGATGTTCTAAAAAACCTTTTCCAAAATTCTATTTTAAATCTAAAGTTTTATCCTCCTTTTATAGTTGAGGTTAGCCTCCTTAATAGATCTTAGGTATACAAGCAATATAAGGATTAATCTTAGTTATTAAATCAAACCCAACCCTAATCAAAGTCATCCAAGCATCCGTCGATATAAAGGCATCAAAGTCATCCAAGCAAACCCAACCCTAATCAAAGTCATCCAAGCAACCCTAATCAAAGTCTTCCAAGATTATGATAATTTGGAGGAAATCCCAACTCAAAAGGACTTTCACTTCAAAAACTGCAACTGGTCATTCTGTCGTTGACCTGTCGATGACTGTCAGTAGCCATCTACGACTGCCAATCGAAGACCCTAGCAAACCCTTTTGCAAAGGGTCTTCTCAGGATGACAATTGACTCTTCGATGGCTATAGGGTGCCATCTATGGCTAGCCTTTAATAGGCAATTTTTGGCCATCGATGGCCCCTTCAGCCTGTCTATTCAACATAGTAACACTTTAATAAAATGCCTATAATTTTTGCATTTGAACTCTTAAACTATTTTTAGTACGGTTTTGAAAATAATTCAGGACGTTACAACTTTTTAATACATTTCATTGATTGATTCAAATGGTATTTGTATATATAAAAAAGAAAAGCTCTTGAAGTTATAGTAGTAGTTGCATCTCATCGATTTCACTTGTCGTCTTTGCGTTATACTTTGCACATCAATTATACCTACACAAAACTCCTCATACTAATATTTGAGTTTGTTATTAATTAAACTAAGGGTACTGTCAGTGTATCCCCTTTTGATAGTAACAAACTTAACCATTAAGATGCACATATCAAGTGTCAAAATTTAAATAATGTGCATGGTGATGCAATGTCATGTTTCATAATATAAATAAAACTCCAACTCCTTCTATGCATACAAACTAATCAATGTGTTATCCCTTGTCACAACTTTTATGAAAACAAATATGTCATATGGATGTCAATCAATTCTCCCTCTTTAAGAAAAAACACCAAATGTAAACAAAAATTGCTGACCAATGCAAATACAATTCTTCCAAATTTTCTTCCCTTGAAAAAAAAACCAAAATGACTATGAAGAGATGAAGAACATAGAATAAGAAGTTA
>JAYEPQ010000005.1:32513609-32568609 GCA_036321105.1 Dracaena cambodiana
TAGAGAGAGAGAGAGAGAGAACGAAAAAATCTATGTCATAGAAGGAACTTCATTAGAATCTATGTCATAGAAGGAACTTCATTAGGTGGAGGGGTTTCTTTACAAAGTAGTGCAACAACAAACCCTAGAAATTGAACCAGAGCCTGCAACAATGTATGAGGACCTGCAAGTTCACAATTCACAACACAAAGTATGATAGTGGAGATGTGTGCTAACAATTAGCCATCAGATTATTCTTTTTGAATACTCATGGTCTCTAGTCCAAAATCAGAACTGACCTCAGTAGCTCCATACAACCAGCGCATAGAGAGAGCCCAAAAAAAAAAAAAAAAAAAAAACCCAATCTGGTGAAAATTGATTACTACATAGTTTAAAAGGACTCCACGTAGAGATAATCTTTCACATATTACATCTCGTGATGGATGGATATGACATGAAACCTTCAATCTGCTTCCCATGCCAAGAACCTGCATTGAACCCAGCTACTGCCAGTTATACTGCTGGTTGCGGCTGCCACCCATGCTTGGTGCTCGTCCAGCACCAGAACCACCATATGGACCTCCTTGGGGGTAGTTTGGCGCCCCAAACCCAGCACCGCTGCTGCTGCCACCACCTCTAGGGCCACCAGTTCCAGGCATCCCACTCCCACCATATGGAGGTCCTCGTCCTTGTGGTGGGTAGGGCCCACTATTATAGCCTCCACCACCTTGACCTCCACGATTTGGGTGATTAGGGTTGTATCCACTACTAGGGTTCCCACCTTGTGGGTAGCGGTTCGCGCCGCCTTGCCCTCGTGGTTTCCCATAATGGTGGCTGGGGCCACCAGCTACCACTTGAGTCTGAGGATTGTGCATGGGCTGTGAGGGACCTGGTCGGATCTGAGGTTGGGGCTGCCCACTTTGTTGGACAGGAGGGAGTCGGGCATGAGGCTGTGGATGCTGGAGTTTCTGCCGCTTAGCCATCTCCTCATGTTGGCGCTGCTGCTGGCGTTTCTTCTTAGTTTGGAACTCGTGAGAAGATTCATATTTGGGTAAACTGTGCAGTTGTGAAAGGGAAAAACTAAATATCAGAAACTTCAAACGAAGCCAGTAAGCGGGAATGTAGGATATAATTTAACTGGATTGTATGCAAAAGAATATATGCAGAATTCTGTAGTACTTTTTCTGTTTTTTGGTTTTTTGGTTTTTGTCCTTTTTTTTTTGGCAAAGAGGTAATTCTGAGTAGTTTAAAGAGAGAGAAAAAAACCTTTTAGGATCACAGGGTAACGGGTCATTCCAAAAGTACTCTGCATCCAGTGCATCCTTGGCAGAGATTCTCTACACATCAAGACAGCAAGAGTGGCGAAACGGATCAGCAATTTGCAGTATATCACAAACATAGTACATATGCATTTGTCAGTTCAGAATTTTCTTGATGGCAGGGAGGGGGCTACATAGACAACCGAAAACAGATTTCGTCAATGCATCGACTGATTTGCTTAAAAGGATGATAGTATATACATATTTCAGTTCAGAAGTTTTCCATGTCAAAGGGAAGTGCTACGTAAGTAGAAAGGGCTTACATAAACTGAACTGATAACAGAGTTTAGCAATGCATCAAACTGAATTGCTTAGAAGGATGATAATCATTTAAAAAATGAAATTAATGCCTACAGGAAGACTCCACTTACCATGTCGCATCTTAACAAGTACATATGTATATGCACAGACGGATGAACTGTGTAAAGCAAATTTGAAACTGCATTTTTCAATTGTTTTGAAAAGGAATCAGGGGAGAGGTGGTCATTTGGTATCTGCCAAGTTTTCCTGGCTTTCCTTTTTCTTGAGAGAATATGAATTTCATGTGTTAATCAAGTATGAAAGCTATTGGGTTTCAATTTAAGATATTAAACGTGTAATAGACAGAAACTTGAACAACATCTAGTTCTATTTTCAATTATGAATATAAAGGGAATGGCAGAGGGAAATTTTTTTAATATTCTCCTCAATACTCGCCAGAGCAATGGCTCAACCTCAATCATTCTTTTGACAAAATTAAGATAATCTCCTTAACATGACCATCCTGTTTGGCTTAGTGATTACGTTTTCTTACTGCAGCTTTCAGCAGCTAGTCCCCTAACTCCGAAAATCCAACTAGAAGTTGTTCTGGCTACCATTCGCAATCAAAAAAACCGTAGTAGCTTTGGCCTAAATATAGTTTACAAAAGAACCAGTTAGATTGGTTTTTTCTTAACTCTAAAACGAGCAAAAAACAGACAAAAATGAGAATAAAAAGATAAAGAGTTTGACATAACTACATAATGTAACCAAACATGCCTACTCAAACTGCACAGCTTTAACTGTAACTTGAAATAAACTTCAGTTAAGAAAACTTCAAAGCCAAACAGACGAGTTAGGTTGGGCTACTATTAATAGTATTAATAGTATTTAGATGTGGATACTATGAACTAAAAGCTAAGAATGGGTAACCCAAGATGCTATTCTGGTAGATTTGATTTATCATTTATAAATTATTTACAAATAAAATTTCTTTATATTGTGTGATCTACAAGCGGCTCAAGCACCCTAAAATTAGTAATTTTTATGGCAAATTTAAGGCTTTCATTTTGTTTGCACTTGATCCATGATTAAACCAAATTTAAATGATATGAAAATATATTTGTAGATAGTTTTAAAATGATAGATCAAATCTATCGGAATAGATTTTTATTTTGGATTTACCAATTCTTAGATCTTAGTTGATAGTATCGACATCTAAATACTATTAATAGTAGTCCATCCCAACTCCCCAACAGACTGTTAAATCTTAATATTTAAACTTTTCTTCAGCGTGCTAAGGTGTTTCATTAAGAACTTTCTAGGTCACAAAGTAGCTCATAGACATATTCCTCATGCATGAAGCAAGAAAGGAAGACAGCAACTAATGTTAAATACAAAAGCATTAAACCAATAAAGTTCAAGATTTACAGTAAAACACCCTACAGAAGCAATTGTTGAAACACCTGAGATGGATCAAGTGTTAGCATCCTCTCGAGTAACTCCAGTGCATGGCGGTCAAAACTGTCAAGCATGCAAGACATCTAATTAGGTCACCATTATCTTAGTTTTCATTAAAACATCCTCAATTGCAAAACATCCAAAAACAAGTCTAGAGCTGCAGTTGCTTACTGTTTAAAAACCTCTCTGACACGCCTCTTCATTGGTCTTGCTGGCTTGAAGTTGTTATACCAGGGTATTTTAGAAACACCTGGCCAATTAATCTCATCTGGTGTTCCACAAAGTTCAAAAATCTTGGTCAATTGTTCTGGCTGCAGAAAGCAAACAATTATCATAATGTAAAAATATCCCCTCTAAGATGCAGTAAAAAGGAGAAAGAAAACTAAAAAACCATAAATCTTAACTAAAGCAAGTGAAAATAAAATAGAAGTTTTTAATTAAACAGAAAATGAAAAATAGATGGCAATAGTCAAATGTTTAGTTGGAAAACATGTGACAAGCATATTTTTTTCTGAGACTGCAACAACAACAACAACAACTAAGCCTTTTATCCCAAGCATATTTTTTTCTGAGACTGCAGATGGGCAAAAAATATGTAATATGCGCCTACAGTTTATTCTCCATAAACATTGCTCCTCTTACTGAGAATAATGTGGAAAATTTCCAGAAAGGTCAAGGAAAGATAAGAAATTGCTTTACTTTGTTTGACCGCCAATAGAATCAATTAACAGAAAATAACAGAAGATTATTTAGGAAATTTTTGCACAAATGGGGGGAAAACTTTCATGTAAGGCACGTTTACGTTCAAAGATATTTGTCATGTAAAATGACAGACAAAATAAGCAATTAAGACATACTTCTAACCTCATTCTTTCCAGGCAAGATTGGCTTTCCATGAAGAAGTTCCGCAAATATACAGCCAACAGACCACATGTCAACAGCTGGACCATACTTTGTGGCTCCAAGCAAAAGCTCCGGAGGTCTGTAACCAAAGTTACCAAACCAATATGACCCTGAACCAATTAAAAGTGAATGGTACAAAAAAACCTTCAAACAGTAGCAAACACGACAACATTTTATATAGAAACGAACAGTATGAGTTCCATTAGCTATTCAAGTATGGCAGCTGACCTATACCACAAAGTGATGACACGATTTGTCAAGTTCCCATTGTGATCACTTGAAAAGGAGCGTGCCAGTCCAAAATCAGCAAGCTTTAAATTTCCGTCATTATCAATTAATAAATTAGACCCTGGACAATTAATGGCACGATGTAATATCAGCATCAGAAAAATATTTGCAAAAATGATGAGCAAATAATGCTGGGAACTAGTAATTGTGACCTTTTATGTCACGATGAAGTACTTGATTCACATGACAATAGTGCAATCCAGTCAGCAGTTGCCTCATGTAGCACTGGAAAAAGGTGCAACAAAAAATTATAAGCCAACAACAAGTAACACCAGTATAATGGAACATTCAAAACGTCAATACAAACACAAAAACCTTTATCTGAGGTACTGTAAATCGCATGCCAGGTCGATCTGAAAGGCCCGTCAGATCATGGTCCATGTATTCAAATACCATATAGATGCTCCCTTTATATTTGTTGCCATCTGTATTTTCCAAGAAAATTTAGAACATTAGATTCCTTTCCTTTGGAGTGGCAAGGCAAACAACCTAAAACCAATCCAACTATCTTTTAAATGTCTGATGAACCTTCTACAAAGAAAATTGAAATGGCAAATCATTTTATAATTAGACCGAAAAAAGATGTGAAGATAGAGTTGCACCTGGCCGGCCTTGCTCATCTTTTTCAGGACCTGGAAATGTTTACAACAATATAAGATCTTGGAATAATCCACAAACTATGTACAATGTGTTCTCTTCAGAAAATACAAATAAACTTATCATGCAAGTAAGGGATGGAAGCTAAGAACAACCTGGAGAAGTTACAATCTCCTTCAGCTGGATAATATTTTCATGACGTAGCTTCTTCAGAATTTTAATTTCACGTATTGCCGTTATAGGAAACTGCAAAAAGCATCATAAATTTTGTTAACAAGCAAGATGCAATAAGAAGAGAAGATCTTGACATGGTAACATATAGAATAAAAAATGCATACCCCTTCTCTCTCATTGTCCATTCTAATTTTTTTCAATGCTACTATTTCCCCAGTTTGTATTTCTTTTGCCATATACACCTGTCTGAAATACCAAAAGTAAGGATAACAAATGAGCTACAGAAGGAAATATACTAAATAAACAGTAAGAGCTTCATGCTAATCGCTCAAGAAGCTGAAAGCACCATGTTGTGCATACATACACTGATACACACGATGCACATGCACATAGAGACAAAACTCAAGAGCCTCCACAAAAATACTTCTGAATAAAAATATACACTCTAGAAGAACTTGAGATAAATTATTTATATATGTTGCACTTACCCATGTAGTTTACCAAAAAAATGAACGGAAAATTGAAAATAGAATTGCTATTAAGATATGAAATATGACAGTAAAACCTTTGAAGAACGCTCATTGCAACCTTTGAAGAATGCTCATGCAATGAGCATAGAATACAGAACAATACTCAATGACTATAAGCAGGTATCAATCTAATGACTGAGTGGAAGGTTAACGATAATTAAAAGAAAATCCTAGATGAAAAAAGAAACAGATTAATTGAACAGAATTTTAAACTAATAATAGCTTACATTTCTACAAACAATATTAACAATATTAAACTGTGAAGCATGGATATGGACACAAGACTCAGGTACGACAAACACATACATGTGGACATAGCAACTCCTAAAAAGGTAGGATACAAGGACATGTTTATATATCTATGTGCAATTTTACACATGTGTTTATAGACAATACACATGAAAAACCTTAGCTGTAGCGATATGTTTTTAGTCAAAGTAAAAAAGAAGAAATTTAATAATTGAAACCATATATTATAATCAAGTAAATATATTAAAAAATATATATAAAATCATCAAATCTAATACCCCACACAATTTCTCACATGTTTGAAAAGCACCTAGAGTCTATTAGCATAGCATCTTTCTTATGTGAAGAATTTCCACGTTTTTTCTAAGTAATTTGCAGCACCATGCACGACATGCAAGTTTGGGTTTTTAAAAATCCGTATACTTTTAAGTATCATAAAAGGTTGTCTGGTACAGCTTCCTGTAGAGTTCTTCTAAGTTTCTTTCTAACTTGTTTTAATCAGAAAATAATACAGTGAAATGAGTCAATGGGTCAGCAGCTGCATCTTAAACCAACAAGAGGAGTCTTTATCCCAAGATTATAGTATCAGCCAGTGTTCTAAATACCCATCGGTATACCGATATACCGGCCGGTATATCAGTTTTTGTGAACATCGGATTGCGCCACGATCTCTTATTCAGTAAAAGAAACGTCTTCCACTGTAATCGTTAGTTTGTTCTCCGCAAAAATCTTGCTTCCTTCCATTGAATACAATGATTACAACGAAAGAGGAATAATAAAAAAACAAACGAGAATATTTATATTTTATCTCTCCCTTTTACAATAAAAGTGGATTCTAATGTGGCGAAGGAATCTATCTAATAGTTTCTGTTAATGATCCGATGTGAAGATGTCTTTTGATGGCCGGCCCTAACTTCTCTCTCTGCTGATCTCAATGAATTCAAGACTTTCGCACGTAACTTGAACTCCAAAAACCAAAAAGAGCTCTTAAAGTCTTCTCAAAGAGGGTATTTACAGACTTTAGTTGGTTATGAGAGTTTCCATAGGGATAGGAATAGAAAGTATTTATATTCATCAAAAATTTTAATCAAATATTTGATTTTTATTTAAATCTCTTAAATTTGAATTCTGATTGGACACAATTCGGATATTGGATAATCCCAAATCTCAATCACAATCAATTTAGGATTCTTAGAATCTGTCTATGCGGAATTAAGTATTCTGGACGCGGAGCTAAAGACTTAACTCCGCATTTTACTCCAACGCGAAATTAAGCTTCTGGCCTGACGCGAAGCTATAGACTTATAGCTCCGCGCTCTGCGAGCTATTTGCCATGTTTTCTTTATTTTGGAAATTTTCACCACGAACACTACAAATTCTGACATTTATCACTATTCCATCATGCATGTCATTAATTATGTATATATACTTAATAGGAATAAAGGTTCTAAATATCAGATATCGAGATCGTATCGGATGGGCAGTTTTCATATCAAATAGCGGGATATCGGATAATATATCGGAAATATGTGCCCATATCTTACTTTTTCATCGTCTCTCCAAAACGATATATCGGACGATATATTGTTTGTCGTGACTGATATTTAAACATTGATAGGGACTCCCTTCTTCATCAATGTCCACCAAAGCATCTCTCTTGATATCTTATCATAATTTTTTTTAAATCAATAAAGATCTTAATCAAATATCCATCTCTCTTGAAATCGCTTTTAAGTTGACGAAACAAATGAATAGTTTATATCGTCAATCGCCTCAATATGAGCCCAAACTAGTTCTATAATATTTTAACCGTTTATCTTAATCTATGTTCAATTAGCTTTTTCCAAAAGCTTCATAGTGAGACAAATAAGTTATTCCATAGTAGTTAGAAAAACTTTAGATATCACATTTATTCTTATATAGAAATACTAAAGTACTCTTTCTACATTCATTTGGTATTTTTTTAACTTACCAAATCTTTTTAAATAGATCTATCAACCACCTCACACACATCTCTTCTACGTATTTTCATACCTCAATAGGAATTTCATATGGACCACCAAGGAATCTCATATGAACCAACGTATTTTCTTGATTTCATCATCTTTATAACATCTTTTACTTTATATTCTTTAATTATGTGCATAAAACTAAATTTATATCCCTCAAGCTAAATAATAAGGTCTTCCAAATGTTGAATAAAACCACCATTGTACAGCCTGTCAAATAATCTCTCCATCTTTCAGGAAACAGTGCTAAAAAAGGAGACACGTATGTTCCCTTCTACAGTTGTGTTAAAGAATGATAAGAATAGATACAAGGTGCATTAGAGCAAGTTACTTCTGATTCCCTCCCACAGGAGGTATGGAACTAGGATGGAATGCGAACCTAAGAGAGTGTATCCTTTCTGAAAAGGAGTAAGTGTGTACGTGCTTTGTTAAATAATCTCTCCATCTTTCAGGCAACAATGCTGAAAAAGGAGACACGTCTATTCCTTTCTACAGTTAAGTATTAAAGAATGATAAGAAGAGGTACAAGGTGCATTAGAGCAAGTTACTTTTGATCCCCTCCCACAAAAGGTATGGAAATAGAATGGAATGCAAGCCTGAGAAAGCGTATCCTTTCCGAAAAGCAGTAAGAATGGGGATGTGCTTTGTCTCGTAGAAAGAAAATTTTGAGTTTTCTCTAAGAGTGGAGTTGAATATACACGAGAAAGAGCTATCCTAGCTCAAGAAGGCAGGACATATGCTTAACACATGGATTATCCGTCCTCACTTCATTCGCTGCTTAAAACTGTTAGGCCTTGTCGCTCATCCGAACTTACACCAAAATTTCAACGTAAAAGCTCTTATAGTTATGTGTTGATTCCCAGGTATGACCAAACCCTTACCTAACAATATGTAGGCAACATGAACGTTAAATTAATCAGATAGTCTTTGTGAATAAATTTTATGCGCCCATATGTATATGTCCATTGTTTAATCTCTACATGTCTTGAAAGCCCAAAAAAATAACCATATCACCAAAAAGAATGCATTTACCTACCATTCCAAATTGGTGCTAAATTATATGTATAACCTACACCCATAGAAACCCCATATAAACAACATCACTACCTATTTTAACTGTTCTACGAAGAAGACAATTACTAATTTTGAGAGTTTCGACAACAAATAATACATATAAAAAATTATTTGCATCAAAATCTCAAAATTGCTATCCTATTCGATTACGAACTCTGATATATATATATATATATATATATATATATATATATATATATATATATATATATATATATATATATATATATATATATATATATATATATATATATTCTTGAGAAAATCTTCACTTACCCGTAGGTCCCTTCTCCAATCTGCTCCAATTTCTCGAAGCAATCGACGCTCCGAGACCCCCACGAGGGCACCTCAGAGAGGTTAAGTTGCCCCGAATAGGCCGCCATCATTGACAACCTGAAACCATCGACCATCAAGAGCGCCAACCAAATTAGCGTAATCATCAGAAAAAGTAACAAGAAAATAAGAAAAATCAAGAAGCAAAATTAAATTTACCTAATGTTCAGCAAGAACCGATCTTGCTACCGAACCCGACGAACGAAGTGGATTTCACGCCAAATTGAACCCAATTAGCAGTTCAAACTTTTAGGGGAATACACCGAAGAGGCAAACCTAAGGACGAAAATGGGAAATTGGAATGATTAATTAGGGTTTTGTAACTTTATAAAATTAGGAGAGCGAAAGAGAGAAGGAGGCCGATGAAGATATTTTAGATTCACGGGTACGTTGCCCGGCGGATGTTAAATTAAGGGAGTTTATAGAGAATCACACCATTTTTCCTAAAGATCCCATTTAAAAACTTTTTTCTTATTGTAAATTTGCCATCGATTTTTTTGACTGGAATATCATGTTTTCAACATCTTTCTCCTTCTTTTCTAAAACTGCAGTTAAGTTAACCCAAAAAATAAATAAATAAAACCCACAACTATTCCACCAAATCTTTTCCTATATTAAATTATCTCACAAATTAAATCGAAAATTGAATTTATTAGGCATTTGCTTACTCAAAAATCCTACAAACATTGTGAATTGATAAAAGTTATGAACTCAAAAAAAACTCACAGTCTAGACTGATAATTTGGATAACTCTCCATTGTCCGAACTAGTAGTCCGGACAGTCCAATAACTAACCGAGCTGCCAGTCCGAACAGATGGAAATTGTCTGGGGTGTACACCCCGGACAGGGGAGGTGGAGATTGCACTAGCGAAACCAGCAGCAGAGAGAGAAAAAGGGCGACAAAGAGTATGAACTTTGTTATTTTTGTTTGATTATGGAACAGTTATCTAATGCATCCTCTTTAACTTTTTGCAGGTTATTGAGCTGGGGGTTGTGGAAGAGTTGAGGGAAAAAATGGAAGGTAGCTATCTTGGGTAAACAATTATCCATTATTATTTTTTTACTCGTAATTGAGTTCATTTATTGATTTCTTGATGAATTGTGAACAACGGTGGATGGAATAGAATATAATTCTTCATTTATTGATTTCTTAATGAATTGTTAACAGCGGTGGATCGTAATTGAGTACATTTATTGATTTATTGTTTAATATTCGAATGAGATAATCTGTGCATCAATATTAATGATATACAAACACAAATAGTGAAATAACATTTACAGTCAATTCATTCATATAAATATCTGAATAAAAAAATCAATTTACATCTCCATATCAATTATCATTTTCAAATCAGTATGAAATTCTGTTCATTACAAATTGATACATCATAAACTGTATTATGGATAGGCAATGGTTAAATTCCTCATGCTCTGATCAAGCAATAGTTTTCATTACAAATAGACAATCCATAACAGCAAATTTAAGTACACCATCATCAAAGTTTAAGTACAAATCATCATCAAATAAAGTTAAAATGTCAAATTCCTCTGCCGTCCACAATAGAAGTGTTAGAACACCATAGTCCGTCAGTTTGAGAACTCTCGAATGTAGCGACCTTACAGCCTCCCTAAAAATAGCATTAACTGGAGGAATCTCCGCAAACAACCCCGACTCAACCTTATCCGCAAGGTTCGATTCTGCAAGCAAAACCTTCATGTCCCCCACCACATCAGTCTCATTCTTGATCGGACTAGACGAGCTTGTTGAGGATGACGGTGAGGGCGGCGTGGGACTCCTCTAGGGTTAGAGATCTAGTGTTTGGGGATGGGGTTTGGGGGGAGAGATTAAGGTTGGTTTTTTCGAGAATTGAGAGAGCTTCTCTAGAGCGGAGGAATCGATCTTTATCTTGGAGAGGCCTACGGCGATAGAGTACACTGAGAGAGGGGAGAGAGTGGAGCCCTTGCCGCCGATCGTTACAAGAGCAAAGTGGGGGAGAGAAATTAAGTTGTTAGTAGTGTATCTCAAATATTTGAGTACTCTAACTATTGATTTTTAGTGGTTCTCTCCTGGATTACTTGTAAACCTACTCAGTTTACTTACTGAGTATGCAATATTAGGTCTTGTGAAGTTCATTAAATACATAAAACTGCCAATGATCTGAGAATATTCTAATTGAGATATATTAGCACCTATATTTTTTGTAAGATGTAGACTTATATCTACAGGTATCCTAACTATATCATTATTTTTCTTGTCAAAATTTTCGAGTATCTTCTCGATATAATGTGACTGGGATAAGGTATATCCATCAGATGTCGTGGAGATTTTAACACCAAGAATAACATCTGCAATACATAAGTCTTTAATGTCAAATTTCTGTGTTAACATGATTTTTACCTCTTTAATTAGAGCAACTGTGCTACTGGTAATAATCATGTTATCTACTTATAAACATACAATGATATAGTTGTGCATATCCCCTTTTACATGTACACATTTATCGCATTCATTATAACGAAATCCATTTGACAACATAACTTGGTCAAAATTTTCATGTCATTGTTTAGATACTTGTTTAAGACCATAAAGTACTTAACAAGTCTACACACCTTTTTTTTCTTAACCTGGAGCTACAAACCCTTCAGATTGTTCCATGTAAATTTCTTCATCTAATTCACCATTTAAAAATGTTGTTTTACATCCATTTGATGAAGTTCAAGATTATATAATGCAGCAAAAGTAATTATTAATCTTATGAATGTTATTCTTATTACAGATGAATATGTATCAAAATAATCAACACCTTCTTTTTGTCTATAGCATTTTACTACAAGTCTAACTTTGTATTTATCTATAGATCCATCAGGTTTTATCTTTCTTTTAAAGATCCATTTATAACCTAATGGTTTACTTCCTGGAGGAAGATCCACATGTTTCCAGGTGTGATTTTGAATAATTAATTCAATTTTACTATTTATAACTTCTTTCCAAAAAGGAGTTTCAGATGTAGACATAGTCTCTTTATAATTTTGAGGTTCCTTTTCTAATATATATATTAAAAAATTTGGATCAAATGATTTATTAACCCTGGCCATTTTGCTCTGTCTACATTCATTCTCATTAGTTTTATTTTCAGAATCAGATTATGTTTCTCTTATAACTTCATCACAAGTCCTTTTAGAAAAACTTGGTTTATATTTTTTACTAGGAAAAATATTCTCAAAGAATACTGCATTTCTAGATTCAATAACAGAGTACTTTATGTATCTCTAGATGATCTGATTTGAAAATAAAGAAACGATATGCACTGCTATTATGTGCATATCTAATGAATATACAATCAATAGTTTTAGGTCCAATTTTAGTCCTTTTAAGAGTAGGAATTGTAACTTTCGTAAGACACTCCCACACTCTTAAGAATTTATAGTTAGGTGCTCGATCTGTCCATAATTCATAAGGTGTTTTATCTAGTTTCTTTTAGGGTATTTTGTTAAGAATATAATTGGCGGAAAGTAAATATTCCCCCCACATGTTTTGAGGTAAACCAGAACTTATTAATATGGCATTCATCATTTCGTTTAAAGTTCTGTTCTTATGCTCAACAATTCTATTTTACTGAGAAGTGTAAGGAGCAGTTGTTTGATGTATAATACCATGTTCTGCACAAGTTTGTGCAAATGGTGACTCATATTCACCACGTATATCACTTCTTAGCATTTTTATTTTTTTGCTAAGTTTATTTTCAATTTCATTTTTATATTGTATAAACATTTCAATTGCCCCATCTTTTGTTCTTATTATATACATAACAATATCTAGTATAATCATCTATAAAAGTAATAAAATATTTCTTTCTATCTCTAGTTTGAACAAATTTTAAATCACAAACAACTGTATAAATTAATTCTAAAAGTTCAGTACTACGTTCTATAGAATGAAATGGAAGTTTAGCCATTTTTAATTCAACACATATTTTATATTTATTATTAAAGTTTATATTAAAATTATGCAACATATTTAAATTTATTAATCTTTACAAAGTATAATAATTAACATGTTCTAATCTACCATGCCAAATATGAGGTGACTCAATCATACAAGCAGAATGAATTTTATTATTAATTTTAGGGGCAATGGTCATTACATTTATTTTAAACATACCATTAGTCATGTACTCTTTACCTACATATACAAGAGTTTTTTTAAGTATAAACTTATCAGACTTAAATACAAACCTAAATCCTTTCTTACTCAAAACTGAATCAGAAACCAGATTCTTGCGGACATCTGATACATAAAGTACATCAGTAAGATTAGGTTCTTTTCCCGAAGTCATTTTTAGTACAATGTTTTCTCGTCCTTCAACCTTGGAGTTTGCAGAGTTACCTATGTAGAGAAGTTCTCCTTCCACATGTTCATATGTAGAGAACATCCACTTGTTGGCGCAGATGTGGCGAGTGGCCCTAGTGTCCACCTACCATTCTTTAAAATTGCCACCAACTAGGTAACTTCTGAGACAATATATGTGCAGTTTACATCTACATTTGCACAAAGTTCCTCTTCGGCCAAATTTGTATTAGGATGCTTCTTCTTCTTCTTTGAAGAATCTGGTGCCTTGCGTACATGGCAGTCCTTTGCATGATATCCAGGCTTATCGCAGTTATACCACCTGCCATTGAATCTCTTCGAGTTACCACTCTTAGAGTTTTCACCATTGTGCTTTCGCTTCTTGTCATTAGACTTATTAGAATTTTCCATAACGTTAGTTTTAGAAATATTGTATGAATTTTCAATTTTCTTTTCAGAAAGACGGTTATTTTCTTCGATCCTCAAACGTACAATTAGATCTTCAAGTGTCATTTCTTTTAGTTTATACTTTAGGTAATATCTGAATTCTTTCCAAGATGGTGGCAATTTTTCAATAATTGCAGCCACTTGGAATGATTCACTAATAGTCATACTTTCAGTATGAATTTCATGAATGATGACTTGAAGATCTTATATTTGGTTGATTATATTTTTAGAATCAATCATTTTATAATCCATAAACTTATCGACTACATATTTCTTAGAGTCGGTATCTTCTGTATTATATTTCTTATCTAAGGATTCCGAAAGTTTCTTAGCAGTAGTAATTAAACTATATACATTATATAATATATTGTCCAATCCATTGAAGATATAATTCTTACTCAAGAAGTGAGCATGTTTCCATGCATCAACAGCTTTTTACAGACTGTTGATCATGTTCTACGAGAGTCGGCACAGTCTCCTTCAAGTACTTGGTCAGATTTAGTGTAGTGAGATAAAACAATATTTTCTGTTGCCATCTCTTAAAATCTGTGCCACTGAATTTTTCTGGTTTCTCATACTGGCTTGAAAGCACAGTTGGAGTAACCATGACAGGAAATACCACAGTGGACATATCAGATGTAGATACAGTGGCCATCTACAAATATAAAATTTATCGATTTTAATTTTTGTAACAAATTTTAACTTTCTAATAAAACTTGAAAATCAATTCTTCACTCCAAACAACAAAATTACATAAAATTTCTTAACAAAATATGTCTTCCTCTAAACAGAATTTAACTATCTTTTTCCAGAAGCAATTAAATTTACATAAAATAACTAGTGATTTACAACATAGGGGAAAATGGTGCTCACTAGTAAAATATGGTGCGCATTTAGAATTTCCCAAGGAGGCAGAGGTTAGGAATGAGGGATTCTAGAGTTTCGAAAAACTTTTTTCTGGATATTCCCAAGCCAATTATCAAGCTTTATACAACCTCTTCATGCAAGAGAAACTATAGTCGGTCGGTGTCAGAATTCGACCAACTCCGATACTCATCCGTTTGTAAATTCATAGTGTAATACTCACTCATAAATGAAAAAATGATTGGTGTGACGAATTTTTCACTGATCAGGTGTGATCAGTCTCATCCATGTAGAATTTGGAATTCCTCTTCTAAACTGTTCCGAAAAGGGTGTTATGGCAAAGAACAAGAAGAAGAAGAAAAAAGAAATTTGTCCAATAGTCACAAATGGTATCTCCACAGGTTGACATCCAATCCAACCTAGTAAAAAGCAATCCGTCAAAAGCAACTAAAGACAAACTCTTACAAGTACACGACTCCGACCATGTTTAGACTTTCAACTCCAATCGAACTCTGACTGTGTCCGACCGGAGTTGGCCGACTCGGACGGAATCGGCAAGGCTTGTACATCCCTACCTAAAATTAGCAGTATATAAAAAATAAAAGTAATATTCACACGTCCCTTTAATATTTTACTTTATTGGTACGGAGCACACCCTATTTTTTATATAAATAATAACTAATTCGGAAGAAGCCCAAAAGGCCCAAACAAGTAACGCTTGAAACTGGGAATTTCTAGACGGGCACAGCTTTTTCCTAGTGAGCCCACTTAAAATCTTCCCTTTATTTACCATTTTATCATCAAAATTCTTGATTAAAACTGTCCCTACTTTACTCCCTCCTTCATCCTCCCAGCCGCTAGCCCGGATCAGGCCCATTCATCCGGGCTAAAAGTCCTAGATGGCTGGGCCTGATCCTGACTGGCTAGCCCGGATCAAGGGGTCAGAGATTTCTCTGGCCCCTTGATCCCGGCTAGCCAACCCGGATCAGGCCCATCCATCCGGGCTAACAGTCCCAGATGGCTGGGCCTGATCCTGGCTGGTTAGGCTGGATCAAGGGGTCAGAAAATTTACTCTCATCAACACTCATTTTCAATACTCATTTTCAAATTTTTTCCTAAATCAAAATGCTAAATTTAACATAAAAAATTAGGATTTTATTTTTACATTTTTATCAAAAAAACTACTAACTTCTCTCCTCCTTTCAACTCGCCTTTGTGACGGAGCGGAGGGGAGGCCAGAGTGGGATCCACCGTAGGCGTAGAGGGAGGGGCCGAGGGGGCAGGAAGCGGAGTCGAGTGTTGGGAGGGGAGGGGAGGGGAGGGGAGGGGTAGGGAGGGGGAGGGGGCGAGGGGGGAGGAGGGATGGAGGAGAAACCAGCGGGAAGGGGAGGGAGAGGGGGAGGGGGGGAGATGGAGAGGAGGATTAGGGCGGGAGAGAGGGGGAAGGTGGAACTAGGAGCGGAGGTTGAAGAGGAGAGGGGAGGGAGAGGTTGGGGAAGGAGGCGGGTTAGGAGCAGGAGACGAGGGAGAGAGTGGGGTGGGAGGAGAGAGGGAGAAGAGATGGAAAGATAGTTTAGGAGTATTTGTGTTTCACTAGGAAAAACCTTCTTTTTTCAAAAGAGAATGTGTGCTCACTAGGAAAAGTGGGCTCACTAGGAAAAGTTGTGCCCATCTAGAAATTCACCTTGCAACTTTAAAGGGATTTTTACATATTTGTCCCTTAAAACATTAGAATTTAGTTCCCAAATCTTTATATTTATAATTTAGTCCCCAAATCCTTTAAGTTACCACAATTTAGTCCCCAACCATATTTTTGGCTCGAATTTTCTATTATACCCCCGAGATACTTCACTTTAGTCCTCTCTTTTCTCTTTCTTCTCTCTTTCTTTCTTATTGGGTTCCCTCTCCATTCTTCTTCTCTCTCTCTTCCCTCCAAATTAATCTCTAAAGTGAAGTAATTCAAAGGAACCCAATAAGAAGAGGAAAGAGAGAGAGGAGAAGATGAAGAAGGGAATCCAATAAAAAGAGAAAGAGAGAAGGAAGAGAGAAATGATGACTAAAGGGAAGTAACGGGAGTTTCTAGATGGGCACAGCATATTTCCTAGTGAGCCCACTTAAAAGATCGTTTTATTTACCACTTTGCCATTATTTTTTATGGTCAAAAATACTCTGCCTTCATTTTGGTCAGAAATCTGAAAGACTGATCCGGGCTAACCAACCCGGATGAAGCCTCCCCATCCGGGCTAGTAGCCCCGGACAGAGAGCATAGGTCCGGGCTGGTTAGCCCGGATGAGGGATGAGAGATAAAACAAATTAAATTTTCATGTCATAACATGTGCATCTGGTGTAGTGTTATCATATTGCCTTCCTATGGAATTGACTAGAGTTCGATTCCCTGCATGCACAATTTTTTTCTCTTTTTTTTCACCTTGTTATGTTGAATTAGTCCCACTGCCTTGTAAATTTCCTTTTTCTCTCAAAGATAGAGAGAGAGTGAAATTGAGAAGATGAAGATGATGATGAAGAAGATGAAGAAGACAAGAAGATGATGATGAAGATGAAGAAGATGAAGAAGATGAAGAAGAAAAGAAGAAGATGAAGATGATGAAGAAGAAGAAGAAGAAGAAGATGAAGAAGAAAAGAAGAAGAAGAAGATGAAGAAGCAGAAGCAGCAGCAGCAGCAGAAAGAGAAAGAGAGGGGTATATTAAGAATTTTGGTGTGCTCATTAGGAAATTCCTCTCTTTTTATAAGAGAGAGGGTGTGCCCACTAGGAAAAGTGGGCTCACTAGGAAAAAATCCGTGCCCATCTAGAAGTTCCCGAAGTAACTCAGGGTATAACGGGAAATTCGGACAAAAAATATGGCTGGAGACTAAATTGTGATAACTTAAAGATTTGGAGACTAAATTATAAATATGAATATTTGGGTACTAGATTCTAATTTTTAAAGATGTAAGGACAGATATGTAAAAACCCCAACTTTATATACCTCGCCTTCAGAAACCCTCGCCTCCAGAATTTGATCGAATCGAGAGAGATCGAGGAATCGAAAGCCAAGCCAAGATGCGACTCTTAACCCACAACATGCTGTCGAGCAACATCAAGGGCGTCATCAACGGGTTCCCCCTCCGCATCGAGGCCCAGCAGACGGCCGTCAAGGACGTCGACTTCAACCCCGACTTCCTCCGCAGCGTCTTCCCGAAGATCGACTTCAAGGCCCTCGCCTCCGCCGCCAGGGCCCTGGGCTACGCCGAGATCCCCGACGAAGCCGACGCAGGGATGCTCGAGTCTGACGATTTCCTGCGGGGGTTCCACCACGCGCTGCTCGAGATCCACCTCGAGGAGGGGGCGCTAGTCTGCCCCGAGACGGGGCGTAAGTTCCCGGTGAGCAAGGGTATCCCAAACATGCTGCTGCACGAAGATGAGGTCTAGGATGAGGTTTGTAATTTTGGGATGTTTTAGAGAGATTAAAGATATTATTATTATTATTACTTCTTTTTTGGTTATTTTGTAATGCAGATTCTCCGTGATTTTCTGTTTTCAATTTTTGGTCTTTAATTGGTTTGGTTTTTACTTATCTTTCTTTATTTTCTTTTTTAATATCTTTATTATTAGATTTTGAAGGCCAATTTTGTGTAGGAATATATTAGAATTTGCCTTCAAAATATTTTGAACTGTGCAATTCTCTCGGTCTCTCCGTAAGGCTATGTTTGGGAGTTTAATTTTGAAGTGTTTTTTGGGGGTGTTTTAGGGAAATTCTAATTGCGCACCATATTTTACTTAGTGAACTCCACGACCTATAATTAAATTGGTTTACAACATTGGGGAAAATTAGGGTGAGTATGGGTCGGGTCGGTTCGGTTTTGGGAAAAAAACCTCCTATCGAAAATCAAACCGAACTGGTAGAACCGAAACCGAAACCAACCGAACTTCCAAAAAAACCGAAACCGGAACCAACGGTTCGATCGGTTTTCGATTATTTGGATTTGAAACTAAATATGTGATAAATACTTGTATTTTATAGGAAAGATAATAATTTTTCTTTCTACTTTTTCTACCTATTAAAATAACAATAAATTGTTTTTCATCAAAGATTTAAAAGAAAAACATATTGAAAATAAATAAAAAAAAAGAATAAACTACAATTGTAAAATTTCGATTTTTTCGGTCAGTTTCTGTTAGAGCTAAAGTCACCGAAAGCCGACCTGAAATTCGAAATTAATTTCGGTTTTTAAACCGAACTGAAAATCGAATAACCAAATCGATTGGTTTGGTTCGGTTTTGTGCTTCGGTTCGATTTTCTCGGTTTTCTGCTCAGCCTTAGGGAAAATGGTACTCACTAAGTCAAATGTGGTGCGCATTTAGATTTTCCGGGTGTTTTAGAGTGCTGTGTTATGAAGTCTTGTAAGAATAGAATAATCTTTGGACAGGTGTTTCGAAATGTTCTTAGAACACCCAAAACACCTGGATGGGTGTTTTGGATTTGAACACTTCAGATCAAAATGTTTTGGAGTTTCTGAATTATTTATCCAAAAATATTCTCTCTTTTCTTGTTGCAACTATCTCCCATATACTTTCTTTTTTTCTTAACTGAGCATACTTATCTTTTATATATTTATGAAATCTACGAAAATCTATGAAAAAACTAAAATCTCAATATAAATTTGAATACCCCAAAATCCATAAACGGACCACTCCAAAACACATACCGCCAAACTACTTGAAAACACCTCAAAATACTTTGCTTTTGACATCCCTGCATAGTCTAAATGAAGTTGTGCCTACAATTTCTTTGATCATAATGGGCTGATTCCAGATTGAATCAAAAAAAATTGTGCTTTACATCCAATCCCTCCCAATTGAAGGGACTTTTACTTTCGCAATAATACTAGTCTACTTCCATTTTATTGAAAGAATTTGAGAGCCGACTATACTATAACATGACGAGGACACTCTCCCTTCTCCAAGTGTGGAGAGACAATGACCGTTACCAAAAACTCCCAACAAAATATACTTCAGAAGCATCCAAACAAGGACACCATTGTTTGCTTTGCAGATTCTCAACGTTTTCCTCAACTTTTCATCTTGCTGGAATTATTTATTGAACTGCTTCACTTGAAAGCTACTTGAAATGACCCTTGTTTGGCACATGCTTCTCTTTTAGAAGAAGATCAACATATCTTCCTCCATTTGCTCAGTCACATGAAAATGCAAAATTCTCTGTTAAGACCTTAACCATTCAATTTTAAAGCTTTCAGCAGTTGGGATTTATCCCATTATGCACGAATCACATAGAACTGATAAAAAATATTTGACATTAGGTGAGGTTACTACATGAAAGGGGGAATAATAAAGAATGGACATAGCCAAAGCTAATTATATTATCATTGAATAGTAAGTGGTATTTGTAGATAGTTTTTTGGTTAAATTTGATGGTTAGTAGTACTGGTTAAGCTTGGACTATATTCCCGAGTTTCATAAGCTAGAAAGTAACAAAACATTCGGGTTTGCATCGCAACCTGACTGCTGGCAGCGTGGCATACTGTAATATATAGGTAGGACATCACAGAGATCAACATCACTGCACTTGTTTAGAGATCCCATATCTTTGACAAATACTGAGTGCAGTTGTTGGTAGATGCCATGTGAAGGAATAAGAGAAAGTTCTACGGTTAAGAAGCTTCATTATTAGAGCATTACATCATCGTTCCTGACTAGCAGAAGGTGCCTCCAACTTTGATATTCCTCTATGACTTGAGAGTAGGGATGGCCCATAGGCCTAATTTTGGCCCGTCCTATACAAAATTTTGAATTAAAAATATAAATTTTATTTTTCTAATTCAAAATTTTGTATAGAGAGAGTCAAAATTTAGCCCCCGAATGAAGGTAAGTATCAAGAGTTTTAATAACTGTTGCATACTGTCAACTCCATTTATAGTTTTTTTTCGAAGAGAAACATGTAAAAGGTAAGCGTGACCTAATGAGGAAAAAGAGAGGAAAAAAAAAAAAAATGAATGGTGTCTGGGGCAAGAATTGCCTCACCATATATGCTCCCCTAAGGTAAGGGAGTAAGTACAAATAAAAACACATTTACGCATACTGACTGCTTTCACAATCCATATGGTTGGGTTCATGTACAAACTCAATAATACGTTTTTAGAATATGCACCTTGCTCCCTCTTAGAATATCTCCCGTATTTCTGCACCGATTTAGTATATGTACATTAGTGTACCAAGGAGGGTTTCAATTACTGTTTTTTCAAAATTCAAAAAATAACTTTGGAGTAAGGTTATTTTATGGTATTATGAGGCCAAATATCCGTATGTTAGAAGGATTCATATGCAATTATGCAAGATACTCTGGGGAATAATACACTTAAGCTACTGTTCTGGAGGGGGCCAAAGATGGTACACAGCAAGTCCTATGTATATTTATTCCCTCATACAAATTATAGTCCTGTTGTTCACTGTGAAGGGAACCAAACCATTCAACAAAAAGCCTATGTGACATCTCACTGGGAAAATTAAGCACAAATGGAGCAAGAATTTTGTGATTCAGGAAGCAATCTCAACTCAGAACACACTTGTGAGCCTGACGAAGAGACTAGGGGTGGCAGTTCCAAGGTGTGGTTGGATTTGACCCTTGGCGGGAGTTTCAAATTCGAACCAGCTCCAGACAAGCGAGAGTTGCTAGAAGATCTCAGCATGTAATAAGCTCGCCTTTCCTTCAGGGGCTGCAAGTTCAGCCTCATTCTGTAGTTCAGAAGCCTAGTAGAGGTGGTGGCAGGATCATCAGCATAGCACCACGATTTCTTGATCTTGGCACTGCTTTGGCTCCCTTCGCCGTAGACGGAGAGAGTTTGGTGTGGAGTAGAAGCTTTCTGGTGGAGTCTCATTCACTGGAACAACCTTCAGAGCTGCAGAAGCTTGACTTGAGCCTTCGGCTCTGATATGCACGTCCCCATATAGTTAGATTTCTAGTTAAATTGGAAATTATTGGATTATATATATATATATATATATATTGTTTTTGTTTTGTTTTGTTTTTTTTTTTTGTTTTTTGTGTCTGTGTGTGTGTGAGTGATTCTTCAGTTTGTTGTGTCGGCAGTACCACTTAGGTTTAGGATGTATTCTAGTGATACTCGGTACGTTAAGGAGTGATAATAGTGATATGCCAGAGAGCGTTTCGTTAGTATCAACATACTTTCCATGCTATATCCAAATTATGAACTTGGACTTTGTGTATTCTAAGGAAATGCTCAAAAACATCAACTTGGAGTTGGTTTATTTATGGATTTTATTTATTTTTTCAAATATTTTGGAGACATTATTGGGTTCATTAAATTCCAGTTTGAAGTTTAATTCTGCGTTTTAAACGATAATCATAACGTTAGGCAAAATGTTACTAGGAAATTTTTGATGTGCCTTTAGAAGCTCAGCTAGACTTTTTTTTTTTTTCTCCCTTTTAAGAATTAATACAAGAAAAAAGAAATTGTCCACAAGTCCAGCTTGTATCCAGCCTAGAATTTTCCTACATTGGCAGTGTCCAGAATCTGAAGCCCTCGCGAGAGCACAAGCAATCCTCGGCCAGACAAGTATACATAAAGAGCAAAATTCGCCGTTGCAACGATGGATGAGGTCACTTGAGATGGAGTCCTTTATTCTCTTCATTAGAGTTCGGTTGTTCTAGTCTTAGCATAGCTGTGTGGAATGAGGGAAGAGCAATTAGAGAGAGAACCAAGAGCAATAGAATCACAGAGCATAGATGATCAAAGGATATGATTCTAGTAACTGATGCTGGCTGGAGTTATTTCTAGTGTCATGATGATACCTCAGCCACATTAAAACGTCAGTTATTTAATATAGCAATTTTACAGTAAATTTCCTCCTAAATTAGTCTTTCTTCACCTATTTTTTGCAATAAAAAACCAGTTCTTTCCATGCAGTTGACTTATCAAAGTGGATTACTTTCTAGTTTTAAGTGCAAAGAAAAATCTAGCTTTAAAATAATATCGATGCATAAATTGTTAAACCTTCGGCAAGATTCAATACTCAACGAACAAAATAAGTCAAGAAATACCAGGAAAAGGAGCATAAAATTAAATAAAGAATCAATCGGACAGATCTAACTCTTTCTACTTCTGGCATATTGATCCCATAAAAAAAACTCCTCCAGTATGACATAACAACAAACCATTTAGAGCAGAGACAGAAAATTTACTCTAGTAACTCTCTGCTCTGGGTACTCCATAATCTGTTGCCAAAGTCGAACTTCAGTGATAAGGAACTCTGTAGCTGTTGTCTGATGGCTCATCAGTAATCTCACCCAACTTGACCATAAATCAATACAAATTTAGATTTCAAACTTTAAAAGTCTCCTACAAAGTTGCACAAAAATATGATAACAAACACATGCAATATCCACATACTTAAAAAAAAAAAAATGTAACTGTAATTTAGCTATACATACATAAAATTCAATTTGGAGTTCAAAAAGTTCTACCCAACTTTGGTAATGGACAACAAATGCTACTTTCTTCTACTAATAAATGTTTTGAGTTGTTAGAATACAACAAATGTACTTTCTTCTCTCTCGCAACCCCTAACATCCAGGCAAAAACTTTATTATTCTTGAAGGGAAAAAAAAAAAAAAAAAAAGAGAGCTCGTGCATTTTCACCATTCACTATACAGTACAACCACCTCAATTCCTAAATCCCCGGCTTCCGATCTCCTTTTCTCCACAAGACTTCTTAAAAGTGTTCCGAGACAGAAAAGAAAAAGCGCATGCATAATAAGCCACAATTTCAAAGAAGAGAGAGTTGAGCCGCTCAACTCTCTACTCCAGTACTTTCATAAAAAAGGATGTATCCATGATCAGTGTTGCTGGAGTACTCCTGTGCTGAACCAAAGAAGGTTTGGACAGCTGACTCATCAATCATTTCAACATTCTCATCGTCAAAGAAGAGCCAGTGGTTGTGACTCTTGACGAGGCTAACATAGTGCCCATGGTTGGGCCCGCTACCAACATGAACAACAACAGCAAATAGGGAGTACTCTGAGTCAGAGCTGTCGACAGTATTACTGAGCTTCAGCTCAAGGGGGAAAACAACGCGGTATGACAACTTCTTGTACCGGCCAAGCTGCTCTATGTATTTGAAACGCTTGAGGTGAATAACCAGGATGCTTGGGGCCTTCTTTATCTTCATTCTCTTTTGTGCTTCCTGCAAACTGCAATGGAGGTATAATTAATTACTTCACAAGGAAGACTGCTAGTTATTTGAGGAAAAGAGACAAAAATTTGTCAAACATGCAGGACAATAGAATTTGCAGTAAACCAGAACATTTAGTTTAACACTTGGGGACAAAATGATGCATAGAAAGGCAGAATTGTCCACTATAATGTATCAACTGGAAAGCAAATTAGAGATGGATTTAACTGAGCAGTCTATGTACACGAAGATTAAGAATTTTGAAAGTTGATCACTATGCATTTAAATGTATGCAGTTTACCACAAAGCACTCCACAATTGTGAATTTTAAAAATGTTTAAAGTATATCCATACCAATGTTGAAAATAACTCGTTATGAAACCCGTTATTGCGTTATGATACCTAACGCAAGCTCAATTCTATCTAATAGTAGAAAATAATTCAGCGCATCGTAACAGTGCGTTTTTACGTTATTTTATGCTATGTTATGTTATGCTACATTATGTTACGTTAGTTTCTATTATATTTTGAGTAATTTCTTTGTTGCAGATTATTTATTATTGATTATTAGTTGATGCAATTTTTTTAATTTTGCTTTTTGTTTGTACAATTACTTGTAAAATTGATAGCTTATTGTTTTACAGTTACTTCTTGTAATTCCTTTCCGATTGTTGAATTTTCTTAATTGTTGTTGATTGTATTAAGCTCTCAGTTGAGCTGAAATGAGCATTAAAAAAATACAAATTGAGTATTACAAACTATAAATTACAGCATTAGTGGTAAACGAAATTGAAATAAATAAAATATTTTTTTTTGTTTGGTATCAAATGAAATTATGGTTGTGAAATCAATATAATTTATAAAAGTAAAATGTTAAAATTATTGTTAAACTTATTAGAAACTTAGAATAGTTTTATAATGGTTTTATATTCTTTTTTATAGAATTTTTAAATTTATTTTCAATTTATAAAATTATTAATATATTTAGTTTTATATTTATTTTTATTAAATAAATAGGAAATTACGTAATTTGTGGTATGCGTTACGCTATATATGATATAATCTAAAGGTTACCGTTATCGTTATTTTAAACATTGATCCATACCAGATTCAACTGAATGTGGTATAAGACAAAACGTTCTAGAATTTTTCCAAGTAAAGCCCACACTAAAGTCGTAAACTGTGATATTTACTTGTGATTTAAGTTGATACTTTAAATCTATTGCTAATCATTTTGAGTAACTAAGTTAATATTTCTGTCCATCGCAGCATGAATATAAGAAACAGAAACGAACCTGCAGCATTTGTCACAGAAAAACTTATCCTCTGCATTCAAGGTCTCTGTTGAACTAAAGTTTTTGAGACAGCTCGTAATTGAACTGTTTTGCTCGATGTCAAGACTCAAGTCAAAAAATGTTTCATCCCTTGCGGTGACTGTTTCACATCTTAAGCATCTTGTTTCATTAGTTAATATGCCCTGCATATATGATAAGAAAATTGTTTGCCGATAAAATAGTAAATATTCAGTGAGCTGAAAGTAGAAAGTGCAGAGATTATCAAACTGATGCTGAAAATGAGAAACAAAACATAGCTTAATTTAACTTCACCTGAAAGCTTTTATGGACCCATGTAATGAGGGGTTCTTTTTTAATACCATTGACTTGAAGACAGCCAGTTCCATTTGCAACCTTTTTTGATGGTGATGAAGTTTCAGGAGAGGCCTTTGCAGCAGTAAACTCTCTCTCCAAAATGTCAACAAGCTCATTTAATAAGAAATTCAAAAATTCATGAGCATCCTACAAAATTGTTGAGTTGGTTCAGCCCAAGACTTAGTGAGAAATATCATATTAAAATACAGTGGCAAGTCCTAATTTCTAAAAGAATATACAGTGGCAAGTCCTAATTTCTAAAAGAATAAAGGTTAAATGAGATGTGACAAAATTGTTAGGATCTCACTGTAAGGATCTTTCTACTTTAGCTGTATAAGAGCTCATCAATCATCATCTCACATTATGCCCAGATCCAATTGGATCTTGTGTATGATATTCTTGCATTTGGATTATGGTTGTCGATCTAATGAATCTTACAATCATATCAACATGGGTACTGCATTAGCAAAACAAAGGAGAAGTTGAATAGCAGAACAAGCCAATATTTTTAGTTTAAAAGGCACATTTATTTACAAAAAGGCTCATTTATCACAAAATTCCTCTGATCTAATGTAGACATCTTTTCAAGCTATGAAGTTTTCTAGGGGAGAGAAAAGATTGGAGAGGCTCTCTGCCTATGCAGTTAGTTCTTCAGAACATAAAATAAATCTAGACAAGGGATCAAAATGGCAATCATGCATGCAACAAGGGAAGTTGGTTCTCCACAGCAACATGATGTAGTGACCAATGTTGAAAATAACGCGTGATGAAACCCGTTATATTGCGTTGCGTAACCTAACGGAGCCCCAACGCTACGCAACAACTGAAAAAAACTCAATGCACCGTAACAGTACTTTTTTTATGTTATTTTACGTTATATTATGTAACGTTTCGTTAAATTACGTTATGTACAATTATCTTTTTAGTAATTTCTATATTATTATTGATTATTAGTGAATTGTTGTAATTTTATTATTTGACTAGTTATTGGCTTGTTTAATTGCTTGTGGAATTGCTAATTTATTAATTTGCGATTATTTCCTTGTTCACTTATAATTGATCTCCGATTGCTAAAATATTTTACTTATTGATTGTATTGAATTTCTAATTGAACTGAAATCAATAATTACAAATAAGATAAATTGAATATTACAAAACATAAATTACAACAATAATAATAACGGAAATTGAAATAAAAAATTGGAATATTGTTTTCTTGTTTAAATGATGACTGGAATTATGGTTGCAGACTTAATATAATTTATGAAGATAAATATAAAATCTATTGTAAAATTTAATATAAAATTAGAATAGATTATGATTATAAAATTATTTTATATTTTTTTAGATATTTTAAATTTATATTTTAATTTATAGAAATTATTTTATATAGTTTATATTTATTTTTATTAAATAAGTAGGAAATTGCATAACCTACATTATGCGTTATGTTATATGCGACATAACCTAACAGAGGCAAAACGTTACCTTACCGTTATCGTTATTTTAAACATTGGTAGTGACAACCTCTCCATACGCAATCACATCAAATATAACTCAATTTTCTTGCATGTATAAATGCATGTGAAATAAAAACAAAAATCTATAAGTAGATTTAGGCTGCCTCCTTAGTTTACAATCTCCCAAGGCATACTTTACACAAGTTGAAAAGTACGCCTAGTGTCTCTCCTTAGGTTGTAACCCAAGGAGAGCCTAAAATCTTAACATAGTACGTCAAAATAGGTGATCCAAAGCTTTAACTTTGAGCACCATTTCTTAAATAGGTGGTTTTTAAGAAAATTATGCATTTGAATACCTTTATATATGCAATGGATAGGAGGACAATGAACAGTTTTTCAAAAAATAGAACAAATAAGACCTCTTATCAACGATGTAGAAGTGTCCAAATCACATATTTCTAATAAAGGCTCATTTAGATTTAGGACATGGAGTTCACAATCAATGATTCAGATCGTCCATTTTTTCCTACAAAGGAGATACCATAGCCACACTTTTCCCAATTTAAAATAAAATAAATGTATATGTCAAAAAAAGGCTTAATCGTTGTTGTGTCAAAGAAAGATGTTAACATCTATCATTTGTTAATTATTTATATCAAGTTATCTTATTATTGACTTTTCCCAACAACATCCAGCCTTCAAAAAACAATTTCCAACGACATTTCTTAATGAACAGTCAAAATCATAATTATATAATTATTTTTTCAAAAGGGCACACTTGTGAACAGTCCTTCAATGTAACATACATACCTCTTTCAGGCCTTATAGGTTTCAGGGGAAATAAAAAAAATGGATTACCTTTCTGCAGATGAAGTTAGTTCATGGCGCATGCCAATAACAATAATCTAGATGAGGGATCAGTTATAATCATGCATACAACAAGAAAGGGAAGTTGGTTCTCCACAACAACATGCTGCAGTGACAACCTCCCTATACACAACACAACCACATTACAAAATTGTGCATGTATCCTCACACATGCTTTATCCAGATGCATTTGAGTGCATGTGTAATACCCAAAGGAAACTGGATCCGCATTAATTACCTGGTGCATGTAACTGCGAAAAATCTCATTCTCTTTCTTAACTCTCTGCACAAAACGCTTGGGAGCAATGACACCTGTTTTTTTCTTCTGAGAGGTGATCTGCACATAAAGCCCATCTGTTAATCTATGGGGGGAAAAACATGCAAGATGTTTATGAAAATATCAAGTATGATAATGAAGTAACAGTTATAAGTAAACAACAATGAGCAAACCCATCAGGGCATTTCAGTTAACATAGTTATATATCACATGCAATTGTATACCCTACTTGTCTCTATCTGAACATACCTATTTTACATAACATCTTGTTAACAATGGACATGCTAAGCAGAATGTAACAATCAATATCCAAATTTATTGCTATTGATACAGAAGAAGTTTGTTCAAAGCACATAGAGCAGCTTTCTGCACATGTGTTGACAGTTTCTATAGGGGGGAAGATACAAAAGCTGCAGTCATTCTTTCTATATGACTACCTGTACATTCTAAAGCTTCCCACATAATAGCAGCATTACACATTAAACATGCACATATTCCATCAGTTTATGAGATTAAGCAAGTAAAGGTTGCTGATAATTGTAAAATGCATCTGCATAATATTTCAAATTACTAGACAGTATAGAGTAATACAGATCTAATTGTAACCTAATTATTATCGATAGCAGCGTCTAACTCTCAGCATTTTAGCCTAAAAAACAACTAAGTTTTGAGAAGTCACACGTTATCTCCACAGGAGCCGGAACATTAAATAATTTGAAATGAACAGCTACTAGACATTTCTGAGGAATTAGCCAGCTTTGTGTATTACCATATGAATATAGCTTTATAAAGAGACTAACTGAAAAGTTTTTGAGACGTAAGAAGACACTACGATTGAAGATATCATCTAAGACAAAAAAACAAATTTGCTGGAAAATATAGCACTCCTACAACAGGTCAGTGGTGTCAACATTTGTGATGCAGAAAATTTTCACCTAAATGAGGGCAAAAAACACATAGGACATGATAAATGAGGAAACATTACAGGTTGTAGAAAATGTCAGACAGAATATTAAGACGGGAGAGATGTTTTAAAGGAAATGTCGAAGTATGAAAGTTGGTGACGGGAAAAATGCAGTTCCATTTATAGTTTAGGTTAAAGTGTCAGTGTGTCACATTTATTGACTGGTTCCCAGTAAGGTTCTAAAATTCAGTCCAAGTATAGGTAAGGACGGCTCTAACAAGTGAATTGGTTGGTTTAGAAGGATTCAGAGGTTACAGACGTAAGTTTCAGACTTCTGATTTCTGACTTTATGTTACTTCAAGGAAAACTATCGTAAAAAGGAAAAAATTATCAGGGAACAAATATCAGGGAACATTCTAACACTATTTCCTGTAACTCATGAAGTTTCAAGTAAGTTTAATGAAATCTTATATACCGTAATCACCAAATGCAGCACTTGAGGTAATAATTTAATTTGCAGAAATGACCTATGATCTGCACACCCAGGCACGGGACACTGAGTGTCAAAATGGCAATTTCTAGAATCATTAAACGAAATTTAATCTCAGAGATTAGGAAATTCACCTCTCAATGTTCCTAATACTATTTTGCAGAAACGCAATAATGATTTTGCGCAGTTCAACTTTCAAACTATTATATTCACATCTCAGTTTGATAAATACATATTCAATGTCGGTTTAATAAATACAAATGCACGTCTCCCCTATGGCCCCTCCATACCTACTACTGCATGCAACAGCATTAAAAATTTTACAAAGCTGATTACGTGGCTGCATGAATGTAGGCGCCCGCAAGACCTCCTGCATAATCACACCCATGTAGATTATGTACCTTCATACTCATTTACCCGCTTATGGGTGTGACAATTTGCTTGGATTCCATTTCTAATCAATCCTCCATGAAAACGAATGTACCTAACCTGAAACTCAATATGACAAAATCATAAAAACCCTTATATTTTCAGATTTTGCTTCCCTTCTCTTCTAGGGAAGTGGTGAAGTTGTGACAACAAACTTTATTTCTTCATTTTTCCTTAATCTCTTGTCTCTCAATTATGATTATCCAATAGGACTTTAGTTCTCAATCATCGGGCTTTTTTTTGTAGTAGCAGTCTGCACTATACAAGCAGCACAAGAACTCTTGCTATTGGTTACTATATTATGCGTATAAAGTTTGTTACCATTTTTTCTGTTTTTTAATTAACTGGGAATTTTTCACATAATATAAAATTACATAGACGTGTTTAGGTATACCTATATAAATGTGCTTAATTCCCGTGTAATCTGTTTTATGTGCGTATAAACTATAATGTGTTGTCTGAACAAACGTGTAATAAGATGTTGACATTGACAAGGTTTAAAATCATTTGTGGGGATTTTATGGAATTTGTATATATGTTTTCATTTGTGTGTATATAAATATAATATCATTGTATATGAGTAGCCAGCTCAAATAAGTTTTTTGAGATAGCAGCAAAAAGAATAGTAATTTCATTATTTTTTTCAATTTTTTTGGAATCATAATCTTTATCTTCTTCGCTTTTTTAGGATCAAATTTCATAGTTTTGGGGTAGGCTACATGAACCAAAAAAAGAATCACGCCGGATCGATCACTTTGATATTCCTTCTCCATTCATTTCTATCAAATAATATCTCTTTATTTAAACCTATAGACTCCATATCTTTGCGTATCACCTCCATCCATGTTTTCTTCGGTCTTCTCTTCGTTCTTTTAACTTGTCCTATATTGATAAACTCCCATTTTCGAACTGGTATACTTGCAGGCCTACGTTGCACATGACCAAACCATCGTAAACGATTTTCTCGTATTTTCTCATCGATGGGAGCTACACCTAGTTTAGCACGAATATCTTTATTTTTCACTTTATCTCTCCTAGTGTTACCGCACAACCAACGGAGCATGCGCATCTCTGCTACACTTATCTTCTGTGAATGACGTTTCTTTATAGCCCAACATTCCGTGCCATATAATAAAATTAGTCTAATAGCAGCTCTATAAAATTTTCCTTTCAATCTTAACGGAATGTTACGGTCGCATAAAACTCCCATTGCCCTCCTCTATTTCAACCAGGCAGCTTGTATCCTATGGTTAACATCATTATCGATCTCTCCATCATTCTGAATAATAGAACCTAAATATCTAAACTGACTGCTCATTTGTATCTCTTGCCTATCCAGTTTTACAACATTATAGTTTATGGTTCGTCGTTTATTAAATTTATACTTCATATACTCTGTTTTAGATCTACTCAATCTAAAACCTCTAGATTCTAATGTATTCCTCCATAACTCTAACTTGGCATTTACCCCTACTCTTGTCTCATTAATTAAGACAATATCATCAGCAAATAACATACACTAAGGTATCTCATCCTGAATGGCTTTAGAAAACTCATCCATCACTATAGCAAATAAGAATGGGCTCAATGCAGATCCTTAATGCAATCCAATTGTGATAGAAAAATCACTTGTTAAACCACCACATGTTCTGATATTGGCCACTACTCAATCATACATGTCCTTAAATATGCCGATATACTTGATGGGAACTCTTTTCTTCATCAATGTCCACCAAAATATCTCTCGTGGAACATTATCATAGGCTTTCTCTAAGTCAATAAATACCATATGCAAATCTCTATTTCTCTCTCGAAATCGCTCTATAAGTTGACGAAGTAAATAAATAGCTTCTGTCGTCGATTGTCCCAGCATAATTCCAAACTGGTTCTCCGATATTTTAACAGCTTATCGCAATCTATGTCCAATTACCTTTTCTTAAAGCTTCATAGTGTGACATATGAGTTTTACTCCCCGATAGTGAGAACTCTGAATGTCGCCCGAAAATCGTTAATTTCGTGTCTACTTGATGGAAGGCCAAATCAAAACTAAAACCTAGGAAATCGGCTATGAATGAACCCTAGGAGTCGAGATAATAATCCAAAAGAAAATCTTGAAAAAAAAAATATTGGATATAGTGGAAATGGATTGCAGCTCACGTAACTAACGTGAGCTATCAGTTCAGTTCCATTATCTTTCATATATATGTATGCATATGCATGTATTTTATATATTAAAATATTCTTTTTCTGCATAATTCTACATAATTTGCTTAATCATTGCACAATACATTTATGTATTATATCTCTCGGTCCGTGTTTCGAAATATAGACAGACAACATTATGAAATCCAAGGAATTGTAAAGACAGATTATGATGATTGGTAGACATGATACATGGACACATGTTGGACAAAGCAATTATCTAAGATCCATATGCAAAAAACACAGCTAAATATGTGTCTCAACACGCGTATATTTTATTCATATAAATGTGTATAGATTGCAATCTAGAAAAATGACCGATCAAATAATTAGTTTTCTAAGAAGTAAAATATACTATATTAAAATTATTTAAGGTAAATGATATATCACACATTTGTAAGTGTCAAACAATGATGGATGTGTGTATTGCGTCCAGGTGCATTGGACAAACAGTTTTTTGTTCAGAGAATTGTTCTTTGTATCATAGGGAGCTTCTCAAAGGCCGCCGAGCAAAATACCGATCAACTCAATTTTCAACTTATCAAACTGAGTATCAATATGATTTGAAAGACATGTCTGTGTTGAAACAAATAAATGTTGCAAATTGCATATGGAATGATGTCCACCAAAAAAAGAAATTAACAAGATTTTAAACTTACTAATAAGAAAAATATAGCACGTGCATTAACAAGATTTTAAACTTACTAATAAGAAAAATTAACAAGAAATTAACAGACTTTAAGAAACTTAATCAATGATCATAAATATCTATATTCCAATTTGAAGTTAGCTACCAAGTGAGCTTAGCTCGTGCATTATGAGTCTTAAGATATTTTCCTTGTGCAGGTTGGGGCTTGAATCCCCCTATTTAAGATATTTGAATGAAAATGTATGAGTGCAATCGAATAAACATGTTAAGCAACAGCACGTTAAGGTTATTAGCGGTACATGGGGAACGTGATTCATATGAGAAACAAGACCAATTAAAGTTTTCCTTTTGAGGTTTTGAACTAACGATACAAAACGAGAGTTATTATGCAGCAATGCACGTAGTTAACTATTTATAGGAATTTTTATGATCGATATGTGCAATAGTAACAAGTAAAATATGCCCTTCAAGGAGATATCAAACCAAAATGCATGAGCACAAGATGTAAGGTTTATTACACGACACTCGTAAGTTGTCGGAGCTGTTGGGACCATACACAGCAATGTTGAAAATAACGCGTTATTAAATCCGTTATATTGCGTTATGAAACCTAACGGAACCCCAACGCTACGTAACTGAAAGTAACTTAGTGCACCGCAACAATACATTTTTATATTATTTTACATTATATTACGTAACGTTATGTTAAATTACATTATGTTACATTATTTATAATTTTTTTAGTGATTTATATATTGTTATTAATTATTATTTTGACTATTAGCGAATTGTTGTAATTTTCTTACTTGATTAGTTGTTGGCTTGTTTAATTGCTTGCGGATTACTAACTTATTAATTTGCAATTATTTTCTTGATCGCTTATTGTAATTCCTCTTCGGTTACTGAAAGATATTATTTGTTGATTTTATTGAATTTTTAACTGAACTGAAATCAGTAATTATAGATAAGTTGTACATTACAAAATATAAATCACAACAATAATAATGGGAATTGAAATAAAAAAATTAGAATCTTGTTTTCTTGTTTAGATATTGACTGGAATTACGGTTGCAGACTTAATATAATTTATGAAGATAAATGTGAAAATTATTGTAAAATTTAATATAAAATTAAAATAGTATGTATTGCAAAATAATTTTATATTCTTTTATTAGATATTTTATATTTATTTTATACACTTTTATATTTATTTTTATTAAATAAATAAGAAGATGCATAATCTATATTATGCGTTACGCTATAAGCGACATAACCTAACAGAGACAAAACGTTACGTTACCGTTATCGCTATTTTAAACATTGAGACACAACATAAGGACCAACTAAAATTTGCATTTCAAGGAGATACTTCCCCCCTTCATGGGAGTTTTTCCCCATGTAGGGACTTCTTTCATCCTTTATACAGAAATTCTCCACCAGAAAGAAAAATTAAATTGGCACTGCTCCAAGTTTGAGAATTTGATATTTTCAATTCACATTCTTGTGCTTTTAATCTCAAGAATCTTTTAGAAACATATTAATTTTTTTCCAAGTATTGTCATTTTAAAGATATTAAATTTTTTTATTCTCTAGATAGTAATTTAATCTGAGTATTTAACTATTTACTTTTGCGAATTTGTACTTAACAATTTTAAGATCTTGGCATAGGTATTTTTGGATGAAATTTATTCCTACTTATGATCAGGTGTCTTTTTAAACCAAGTTTTGTTTAAACTGAAATTTTATCTAGTTTCAATGCACGTTTTTAATATTTTAAATCTTTTGTAATAACTCTTAAGCATATTTACAAATTTTATTTTCAAGTTTTTAATAGTTGTATCTCTCTATTTATACACGATTTCAAAAACATTTTGCCGATGTTTAGTTGGGAATTTCTTTTTCTAATTAAGTTTTCAGCATTATAATGCTTTTGTTATTTTCATTAATTTGTAATTCGGTCTATCTTATTAATTTGGAAAATTCATTGTAATTTGCTCTGAGCTTTTGTGTGCCTTAAAGTCGAAGTTATCATATTCTTCCCTCCTTGACCTTTTCACGAGCAAAGAAGAACATGGTGGATGTCGTATTTGCCTTTTAGGAGTATAGCATGCCCCTTTATTGTCCATAATTTTTGTATATGAGATTGAAATTAATCATAAGAGGCTTGACATCGGTTGAAAAGGTGATCGAGAGACAGTCAAATATTTCATGGACCATGGAAAGATTACGGAATTAGTAACTACACGCATGATTACTGCAAATTGTCAAAGATTAATTACAAAAAGTCCATCCATTTATATTCTTTTTTTCAAAATAACCACATGTATAGTCCAACACATCAGAACCCTTTAAACCCATTAATTGAATTCATCGAATGCCGGTCTTCCCAATTGATGTACATCCATGGGTGGTAATAAATATATTATTATCATAAAAGAAAGTACAACTCTCAATAAATAACTATGCACTCTCTTGATTACAAATCTCTCCACAAAGATTTGCCTTATATTTTTGTCCACGAATTCAATCCACTTACATGGTTAAATATATTTTAACTCCAACATATGGTAATCGGATCAGGATTTCCTGCACATATCCTAATCCAAGTCCTCACAATCCTGCTCATAGAACTCTCAAACACGAAGTCTTTCTCAAATTCAACTCCTCATTAGACTTGAAAGCAATGATGAATCCGACTCCTCATCGAACTTGAATATTCTCATCACTCTCATGCATGCACTAGCCCAATCCAACTCTAAGTTGGAAATCTCAATAATTCTCCACCTTGAATTAAATCCTACAAAACTTGAATTTTCACATAATGGATGCAACAGTTTCCAACAATTCCACTTAGTTCAAACCCAATCAAGACCAACCTATCAGCTAAATAGGTAATAGAAAGCATCTCACAGGAAGCTTTGTAAACGAACAGTATCACATCTTAGCCACCATATATGCACTCAAAAAGAGTAACTCATTCCCAGTCAAAGCACGCACGCACTCCAACATAAGCCTTAGATTATGCCAACTAACCTCTCCAAAAGACATGCATCCATCTCTTGGCACAAAGCCAACTAAGCACTAAGCTCACTAGACATAAAGTCCTATGAATGCCACTAGATGTAAGATACAACTTTAACAATCTTCTTAGCTCAAAACCAATGAGCTACACAACTTGAAGAACCTCAGCTGTAGTCGTCGTCCACTTCACAGACATACATACACATGAACCATACTCCACCTCCACTAGAACAATCTATACTATCACCATCCCTAACCTAGCACTAATGGTCATCTCAACATGTCACTTGGGACATCCATAAAAACTCTATGCTCTCAAGCACTTGCGACAATGACACATGCTCCACCTGAGCACTCATAATCGCTATACAAGACTCCACCTCCTCGATCAAATCATCATGACCAAAACAAGTGACCAAATTGTATATATGATGTGTCAAACATGCATCCAAGTAACCTCCATCTATCACATGAGCTACTAAACCACAACCCATCCATAAAAGAGGCCACACATCAACCTCTCAACCAATACGGTTCAAACAACCTTCTGGATCACCATCAATCTCTGCTTGTACCAATCTACTGCAAAGACTAATTTTACCAATCTTCTATTATTTTAAATATCCTTGATAGGCCGATATATCCCCCCGACATATCATTTTTTGGGGTCAGCCGAGACGATCGTTAAAAAAGGGATCATATCATTTTCTACACATCATCCAATATTTGCAATATCACCCGACATATAGTCCCCACATAACCCCTATATATCAACCGATATTGTTCATTTTTTAATTGAGTTTTCAATATAGAAATATATTTGGTGTTTATAACCAATATTATTCACATTTAAAAGGAAAAATTCAAATTCTTTCACTTCTGCTTAAATCGACCACATTTTTAATTTTCTATAGAAACTTGAGAGCCAGATATTTAAAGAGTTACAAATGCTAGAGATCTACGTCACAGAGCCTATTTAAGTTCTAATCAAAACTTTAAATACAACAACTAAGCCTTTTATCCCAAGTACTTGGGGTAGGCTACATGAACCAAAAGAGAATCACGCCGGGTCAATCATATTGATAATCTTTCTCCAGTCATTCCTACTCAAAACTTTAAATTTTCTCCAAAATAAAATTTTTTTCTCCCACTTCTCTTTTTACGTATTTACTTGCTCAACTATTGAAATTGTTGTTACTACTATTGTCATTCTCGTCGTTACTATTGTTGCTATCAATTTTATTCTTTTCATGTCTGAATCTCAATTACTTGTATAATCTATATTTTTAACTTTAGTTGAATATGTTTAATACCTTGTTTTGTTATATTTATATACATAAACATTCAATAATACCTTTATATATATATATATGCATGTATGTATGTATAGAGAGAGAGATAGAGAGAGAGAGAGTGACATACTAATTAGATAGATGAAATTAAACCATCTCTAAAATACCAAGTTTACATATTTGACGTCTATATATAATGTTTGATGTGAACGTTCGCTATGAGAACATAACCTTGATATATCATCCTATATTTGCTATTCGATATGAAAAGAACGAACTCAATATGATCCCGATATTTAATATTTAGAACCATACAATTTGCATCTACCATTGTGTTCAAAATGCTGAAAACATTGAGTTTGACTCTTGGATCACTCATATCAGATATCAACTCACCGATTCACACAATCAACCACGTCCACTGATTTCAGCTCAAACCCTCTTTTTTATTTCTCAGTCATTCCCTTGATGTTTGTTGTTCTAGAGCCAACAATGAAGCCTGCAATAACTCATCTATCCATGTAAATTACAAACATGTTCATCTTTTGTCGGCACACAGGATCCCAACACAAAAAGAATCTTTTCCTTCGGGTGTTTATTCAACTTACTTGAAAATTTGCTGACACTAGGTTCCACCTAAAACACAATGTAGTCAACGTTTCTGCAGTTGCCATTGTCATAACTCCCACAACCTGCCCACTGCTTGATGTCGATATTAGGTATCTAACGAAAACCCAGTGTCATCTAAAAATTGAAAATAACTCAGTACACCGTAATGGTCATTTTAACTTTATTTTACAATAAATTATGTTATATTACGTTATTTACTATTATTTTTGAGCTATCTTCGTATTACTGTTTATTATTTGCGTTGATTGGTAACTAATTGCTGTAATTTTTTCCTTGATTATCTGTTGTTTGTTAAGTTACTTGTAGAATTGCAAACTTGCTAATTTGCAATTATTTCCTTATTTGTTTATTGTAATTCCTATCTGATTATCGAAATTTCTTATTTGTTGTTAATTATATTGAATTCTTAGTTGAACTGAATGGAAAATAAAAAATAAGATAAATTGAGTATTACAAAATATAAAATATAATATTAATAATAATGGAATTGAAATAATAAATTTGAAATTTTGTTTTCATGTTTAGGTGATGACTGAAGTTACAGTTGCGGATTTAATATAATTTATGAAGATAAATGTGAAAATTATTATAAAACATGTCAAAAATTTAGAATATATTTTGTGTTATAGGATGTTTTTATATTCTTTTTTTAGAAATTTTAAATTTATTTTCAAATTTATAAAAAACATTATACACAACTTTATATTTATTGTTATTTAATAACTAGAAATTTGTGTAACTTGCGTTATCCGTTTTGCTATATCCAATATAATCTAACAGAGGGACAGCGTTATTTTACCCATTATCACTATTTTAAACATTGAGAATATCAAATAAAATACCAACTCAAAAGGGTTTTGATGCAAAATTTATAACTTGGACTAGAAGATGTATCACTTCACCATCATTTTCTGTATCTGTGAAAAAATCCCCTTCTAGTTTCCCTCGGAGCTCCAAAGGCATAGGCAGGGAGATCATTTATCTCCTTACCACGTTTGTTTGACCATGGAACCTCTCTCATTGGAGATGGGAGATAGGAAAGGAGATATAAAGTTATTCCCCGCTGGTAATACCCCTCTCTCACACCTTATTTTCACTGACGATGTCCTCAGTAAAGCAGATATTTCTTCTCTTAAAGCTATCAAGGACATATTTACAAGGTTTGCTTGTGTGTCAGGTCTTCATCTAAACAAGGAGAAAATAACATTTTATCTAAACAGTTCCTGTCCATTGGAAGATGAGATAAGTGATGAGTTAGGCAGTGGACCAGGTGAATTGTGAGTGAAATATCTAGGCTTGCCTTTAGGTTGGTTACCAGCAAACTGAGGCACTCAAATTGCTCTATACTGTTAGAGAAGCAAAAGGATGCTAAAGAAATCTAGTTATTGAAGGTTACTTTCTTTCTCAGGAAGTTTGGAAACATTGAGAAGCATTATTTACGACTATCGATACTAATGGTCAGCAGCTTTCACTTTCCCATGAAGACAAAAGTGAGATGGAGTAAATGATAGGCAAAATTTCTATGGAACGGAGGGATGCACACAATCTCTTGCATATAATTTTCACACCTAAAATTGAAGGGGCACTTAATTTAAGGAGAATATCATATATAGCTCAATTTTTTTTTAATTAAAGAATTTTGGTATCTGTTAGAAGACGAAACTTCCTTCTCGGCTCACTTGATGGGAGGAAAATATCTGAAACATGCAGCTTCTGGGAGGCGATATAAGATAATGATCATTCACCTGTGTGGATGGAAATGCTTAGAGCTAGACCTATAGATTTAAAATGCATGAGATAACAGTTGATAAATGGAGGTGATAGCGTCAGGAAGGATTCCTGGCACAAAGAAGGAAGATTTATTGACATTATTGGCATCAGCCACATGCAGCAGGAATTAGAATAAATGCTTCTATAAGAGACTTTGTTGTTGGAGGAGGTTGGCACCTCCCAAATGTAACACAGGTAGCATCTTTTTTTAACTGTACTAGGAATTCATTATCTTTTTCATTGGGATGCTCAAGAAGGGAAAGATAAGTTGACATGGATTACAGGGCAAGCGGATTTTTTTTTTTTTTATCCTTTCTTCAGCTTATAACTCCTTACCCTTGGTTGGGTATACATGCTTTGGAATCCCAAGTGTGTTCTTAAAGTGAGCTGTTGCCTATACAAAGCAGTGCATGATAGACTGAAAACAAGGGACAGAGTTTCTCAATTTAGGTATGCGGCTTGATCCACCGTATCCATTTTGTGAAGAACCTGGGAGTAGGGATCACTTGTTCTTTAAGTATACCTATTCAGGTTTTAACTGGAAGTCATTTGGGTTGAAATTTAAACTTAATCAAGGAGATTCAGTTGGCCTTCTTGAGAAAATAAGAAAATTCTCTAGAACATTTGCCATTTAGTCAAGATTGCTCTTGGTACATAGTTTGACGTTTGTGGAATGAAAAAAGAGAGAGAGAATCTTTGAACCAGAGTTAATAACAAGATGTACGTTAAGAGACTCACTGAAGGATTTATCAATCTCCCTACTTTGCAAATTCAGAATCTTAAAGCAGATAATGAAGAGGAAGCAGAAATACTAGAGAATGGGGACGTCAAGTTGGAGGGATGGGAGGAGCCAGGTGGCATCCTCATACCAAAGCATAGGAGATTAATTAGATGACATGGAGGCCCTCAAGTAAGTTTATACGTGATTAGCTTCTGAGCTATGTATACTAGTAGAATTATTCATATAAAGTCCTTTTCATTAGAGGACCCTTTATATGCTTAATTCTTCTCTCTATTTATTTCATGCTGAGAGAATTGAAGAGGGAGCAATAACTTGTGTTCATTTTTCATCCTATTACCTAAGCAAAGGAGATAAATTAGGTGACATGGAGGCCCTTCAATTAAATTTATACGTGATTAGTTGCTGAGATATGTATACTTATACTTGTAGAATTAAGCATATAAGAGTCCTTTTCATTAGAGGACCACCTATATGCTTAATTCTTCCCTCTATTTACTTCTTTCTGAGAGAATTGGAGATGGAGGAGTCACTTGCATTCATTATTCAACCCTCCTCAATGAATCAAATTTACTGCACAATATAATATAATATAATATAATATATATAGGATTATGTATATGAGTTGCTAGCTCAGGTAAGTCAAGTGAGCTAGCGGTAAAAAAATTGTAATCCCATTATTTTTTCGATATTTTTGAAATCATGATCTCCACCAGATGATACAAGATGTTGTATTCACCGAAAACTATTAATTTTGTGTCTACTTGAGGGAAAACCAAATCAAAAGTAAAACCCAGAAAATTAAATGAGTGGACCCTAGCGGGTCGATATCATAATCCAAAATAAAATCTTAAAAAAATTATTGAAAATAGTGGAAATCATCATCAATGATGATGATGATTATTATTATATATAGTTAGGTTGGGCTACTATATTTGAATGTGAATACTATCTAAGAAAGAGCAATCCAAAATAAAAATATATTTCACTAGATGTGAACTACCCTTCAGAGACTATAAACAAAATTTTATAAGAATTAGATTTGATTTAACCATAGATCAAGTGAAAACAAAACGAATGCATCAAACCTATCATAAAATTCACTAATTTTTGGTGGCTTGATCATTAGTAAATCATGCCAGATTCTAATGAAATTTTGTTTAATATAGTTTATGAATGATATGGAATAGATTTTCATTTTGGGTTAATTCATTTATAAATCTTGAATGATAGTATCCACACACAAATACTATTGATAGTAAGCTAACCTCATATTATTGGGTGTGCGTATGCGTGCGCCTGTGCATGTGTGTGAAATGGTGAGCTAGCCCATTGATAATTTTAAGATCAATATTGTCCATCCTGATTTGTGATGTGTGTAAAATTTGTGTTATTTCGAGCAATCGTCGCTGACGAAATAGACTGCTTTTAGAATAAGTCGCGTGAAAATGAACTAGTTTGATATATGCTTTATAGGGCTCCAAAATTCCTAAATTTATACAGACATGTTTGGTGATGTGTAGAACAAAGTAGACGGTGTCGATTGTTAATTTGACTAACCAATTGGGTTAACTCACAATAAAAATATTAGGTTACCATCTCACAATATCATTACTATATATATATATATATATAGAGAGAGAGAGAGAGAGGTACATTTGGTCCTTCTGAAAAGATTTAGTGTCTAATCCTTCCACTGGAATTTGATGATGACACATCCACTAATATGAACCACTCCATTGATCTTATACCATTCAAAGGGACCAAAACTAAAAAATTATAAAAAAAATTTTCTGCCAATTCATTAAGTAGACACTAAATGAACAGTTGAAGTCGCAAGTTGGTTACTTTAACGGTGTAGCTTATATTAAACTAATGAAAATGTATATGATATGGTTCTAAAGTACTTCAATCATCATCAAATATTCAGATCCACAATTTTTAAGTTGTATAGTATACAACTATGCAAAACGGTACTTTTGACCGTTCATTTTAAGCCGACTTCATGCATGTGCAAACAAAATTTTTAACAATTTTATTTTTAGTGTTTTGCCAAGTTAAATAGAGTAGAGAAACTTTAATAGAATGGATCTTCCAAATAAATAGTCTAAGGTTAATTTTGAATGGGAAAGATTTTGGTCCAAATCCTTTGGAAGGACCCAAATCTCTAATAAATCCTTGATCTGTGGTTAAATCAATTCTAAATCATGTGATATTTTGTTTGTAGGTAATTTATAAATGGTAGATCACATCTACTGAAATGAATTTCATGTTGGAGTGTCCATTCTTAGATCTTGGTTACTAGTATCTACCCGTGTTCGAAAATCCAACTTCACTGCGTGCTCGTCCAAAAGCTAGCACGTAGTATCAAAACTTGGTACATACTCGGATTACTTGTTTAGAACTTCATATCTTAATTTACTATGTATAGTCCAAAATCAAAAAATATAAATATAATAAAGCAAATTTCATTCTAAAATTACTATAGTTGTTAACTAAATTAACATATTTTTGTTTAGCAGTCAAATTTAATTTAAGAATAGACAACTCTTTTTTGCTAATACTTGCAGTAGAAACTAATTTATTACACTAATGAATCAACAAAAGTCATAATTAAAAATATAAATTTCTTCCCACTTGAATAAGTTTAACACTTTCACAGGCAAAGACAATATATGGAAGCCAAAAAAAGTATAACTAACTAAAAAAACTATGAAAACAATATTAAAAATAAAAAACTATTCAAATGAAGTTCATATTAGCATGTCAATCAACAACCTGCAAAAAAAAAAATCTAATTCTTAAAATACCCATTTTGATTTTCCAATTTAAATGCAGAAAAATACTTCAAAATTTTAACTTATAAGCATTCATCCAAAAAGGAGTAAAGTTTATTTTTCAAAACGGAGTCGAAACCACTTCAATTTCCCCACTTTCAATAACTACGCTCAAACTAGCTATGCCGCTCAACAACCCTTCAGATGATATCCAATCCTCTTTAGAAATAATAAAATTCAAATTTTGGCAGGCTCATTCGGTTTTTCAAGTCAACAAGATGAAAAATTCCAAACTTTGCAAGATCTATCTATGAAGATCAAAAAGAAGAACAAAGTCAATGTAGATCTTTCTGGGATGTAGTTTTCATACATAGAAGTTAGGTTACTATCGACAACTAAGACCAAAGGAGTCTCATACCACCTCCTTAGATAGACCCAAAGGGAGCTTAAAATCTTCTCTCCACCCTACTCTTCATTGGGTGCAAGAGAAGTCCTAATGATTTCTTCAAGCGGATGCGAGAGTTGTCTGGCGATCACTTTGAGTGAAGAACTTACACTATTGTGGAATTAGCCGTGGGAAATTGGGGCTCGATCAGATCCGGTCGAGCTCTAATTTCTCTCTCAATGAGCACATAAATAGCAGAGGGTTGAATCGGAATCTGGTTAATTGGTTTTGAACCCAATAAAAATTTTCAACTGAATAATAAGGGTAGATCTGAAACTCGCTCCAAAAGTCAGAACTCGGCCTGGTACTTACCCAAGTCGGCGAGTACTCTGTCCCTCCAAGTTCTGGAGCAGTTTTAACATCTCTACATATTTGACAGCCAAGCCTGAGTACTCATTCGAGTTGAATAGGTTTTAAAACATAGGTATGCACACCTAAATACATTAATGGTAGCTTGGCCTAGCTATATATATTATGTGTGTGTGTGTGTGCATATGCATATACATACATACATATATATATCCAACTACCAAAAAATTAACGTTATATATTTGCTCCGATAAAAATAAAAATTAAACAATTAAACTACATGCTCTTTTGTTAGCATGCAGTGACTAAAAACTTAGATTAAGCTGCTTCCTTTATGAATAGATGCTTGGGGTCTGTCGAGGTGCCACATTAGGACCTTAACACAGAAGGTATCAATAGTTAACTCGTATGTGTAAAGTTACTTGTATAGAATGCATCTATGCCTGTATGAGTATGTTAAAGAAATTTTATAGATTAGTTCAGTGAATTAAATTACAAAAAACACGTATATTATATTCTGTAATATTTTACTTTTAAGACATTATTTCTACCACATCAAGCATTTCCATTTGAATTCTTGGTCCCAACGCACTTTAAGGAAAAGAACTAGATGGTGATAGACACTTGTCTAGATGGTGCTTCAATACTGTTATTAGATTAGAAAACTATTTTGTATTCGGATGTAGTTTATGTTTAGTCCTATATCGCTTATTGGATTGTTTATATGGTATTGAGACACCTATAAATATATGGATCTCTTGACTTATAATAAAAAGATTAGTTAACTATGATTATTTCATAATATGGTATCAGAGCACATTATGAAATAAATCTCAACCATCAATCTCAACTATTCTAATCGATGGCTGACTCCGTTTTAATTAAAAATCCTCCATTGGAGAGTGATAGCATTAATGTCATCACGGATAGGACATTAGAAGTCGATTTCTTAGGGACCGAGCGGTGAAATTCGACCAATCCATCCGATCCTTGATCCCGAAATTATGCCCAAAAGCAGGTCAAGCGCAACAACAACATTAGTTACAATGTCTTTATTTACCTTGTCAACAATCAATTTTTATTGCTAGCCGAACACGTCAGGGCTCAGGCTCCGATTCCAACGGCAACTCCGACTCTAAATTCGACTCCGCAATCGTGTCACCAATTCGATGTCAACTCTGATTCCGATTTCGATTTCGATTCTAACTCCGCAATCACGTTGTTAATTTGATTTTGTATATGCTTCAGTTTCTGCTTCTTCTCTACTTCGTGACTGTAGGAATTCTGGCTAATCCCTCCTTAACTGCAAGGGTGTAATCCAGTCTTGATGTAACACTTTACTCCTTCCTTTGCCTACTACTATTTCTATAAAAAAAAGTTTATCTGCTGCTTAATAATTCTTCCAAGAAAGAAATTTATATACTGCCTACTACTGCTTATAAAAAAGTTCATCTATACCTACTATTGCTTCTAAAAAAGAAATTTATCTGATGCATATTACACTTTCTAAGGAGTTTATCTGCTACTTATTACTGTTTCTAAGAAAAAAATTTATCTAGTATTGCCACTGTTACCTATCAACTTTTGATGGTAGGAAAAGACCTACCATGGTGGTAACGGGTTTGCTCTGATAATTCAAGTGATTCAGCTACTAATGTTATTGTTGCTGCTGCTTATCCACTTCAAATTAATCTATATTATTGAAAAGAGAGTTTTTTAATCTGTGTAATAAGTTTGGTATAATTAATATTTATACTCAGTATTTTAAATACCAGTCGGTATACCGATTTTTTAAAACAAACGAGACGGTAAGGGCTTTTTTTTATCGTTTACCATTTTCGGCCGGTATGGGTAGATATATTGGCCACATGGCGATATATCGACCGATACCGGTATGAAAAATACCGGTCGATATTTGTCAATATCGGCCAAACGAATTTAATTCTTTTGGGTAAAACCCGTTAACCCTAACCCAGACCCGACCCTATAGGAAGGCAATCGGGTTTTTTTTTATCAAAAGACGAAAACCTTCGATCACTCTCTCTCTCCCTCTCACTCTCCCCGCTTCGGCCAATCCCTAAGTCCGATCCTTTACCTCCGACAAGGATTCCGACCACCCTCCGATCAACTCCCCCACACCCAAAATCAAATCCCGACTCTTTCCCGTCACTCTCCCAGCTGATTCGTCGAATTCATCGGCTATTTCGCTGATATTTCTGAAAGTGTTCAACTCAACTCCAGTCAATACTTGCTTCATCGGTCATCTTCGTACATCTCTCTCCTTTTCGTCGGCCATATAAAATCCTTCGGTAAGTTAGTATTCTTATTTCTCAAATAAACAAATTTATTTTCATGAAGAAAAATATTAGGTTAAAATTTATCAATTTTTTCTTTGAACAGAGCTAGGTGTGATCACTATGATGTCAATTTGGAGTCTTTATTGAGTCTTCAACCCACTAATTTAGTGAATCAGTGGGGCGAACACTGATTCACTGTGAATTAGTGTTTTGTGACAGTGTATGTATGTGAATCAATCAATATATGGTATGTGCAAGTTTTGGATAATAATATGATTTAGTAATTTTTTTTGGACTTGACTATTTGGTTGGATTATGATTATATATCGCTTGGTGCGTTTGCGGATGTTCTAACAGTTGATTATTCGTAAGTAGAATGCAAATAGGTCAAAATAAGTACCCTAAGCTTATTTTATATATTTTAATATGTTCTATATAGGCAATTATATATTCATTCTTTAACTGGTATGACACTGATATGACACTCCAGTAATTAAAATCATATCGCGATATCCCGTCTAGTATCCGGTATCCGATATACAATTTGGCGACCGGTATATCACCGGTATCCGATATTTAGAATACTGTTTATACTCCAACTTGAGAGGAGTATTAGATTAGAAAACTATTTTGTATTTGGATTTAGTTTAGGTTTAGTTTTACATCGCCTATTGGATTGTTTGTATGGAGTTGAGACACCTATAAATATATATATATATCCCTTGATTTATAATAAAGAGATTGGTTGACTCCGATTTTTTCATAACAACCACGTTGCCCTATATTTGGGCTTCCTGGACTTGCTTTTCCCCTAAATTTAGTAGTTTATCCTTCAATAGATAGAATGTTTGATTTCCCTTATTTCTGTTGCAACAGAATAATTTCCCAAATTCATTGTTCAATTACCTAAATTCCATCAAATTGTGTAATTTGAAAATCTCATTGTGCAAAAAAGATCCTACATCCTTTATTTTTAACTATTGACATGAAAAAGGATAATTTTCTTCTCAAGTTAAGAATGCACATTCCAGTACAACAAAATGTAAATGCCTCAGGTAGACAAAAACAGTTGGTAGGTGTATTATCTATCAAAATTACAAATATCAGATATCATAATCCAAACAATTGTTGTTAAATGAATTAGAATTTGGAACTCAGGCTACAAAAATCTCTATTAAATATCTGATTCAGTTTTACAACCAGCTGCCAGATGACATCAACTCGATGACTGATGCCACAAGAATCTGTAACCATAAAGCCCATAAAGCAAGTTCACATTATGCAACGATATCTCATTGGCTGCACAGTTGAGTCTCCTAGAATAAGGTACAACTACCAATCAACCGATTATCTTAGTGGGGGAAACAGTCTAAATAAATTAAGGACATATAACAAGATATATCATAGAAGATTGCATTGTAAGCTAAAACAAAACAAAGTGTCAAATGGGACACATAATAATCAGATAGCTTGAAATATTTGATCAATTCTTAATTAAAAATATAGTCATAGACAATACAAGCAATGTTCAGCTGAGAAAGAAGCATAGATAAGCAGATATGTCCAAATGCAGTCTAGAACAGCAAGTATGACTCATGAAGCCAACTTAAAGAAAAAAGTACATAAAGCAAACATCAAAACAAATCAAAGGTATAGTTTTGAGTTTAAATCAGGGAAGACTCGTATTTCACAAACTCATACTTGTCAAATCTCTTTACTTGAGAAGATGAAGCAGCATATATTCATTTCAGCCATTAGTACAAACTTTACTTTTGATGGATCAGTAAAAAATAGGTCTTCAAACTATAATATATTTGAGGAACAATAAGGAAGAACTTGACTATTGACAGGAAGGAACATGAGCAGAATGTCAGTACCTGAGTAAATAGGTCTGCCAAACATGTCAAAAGGTTTTCCTCTGGATCACACTGGTTCTTGCTATTTGCATAATATTCCAGCAACTGCTCTCTAAAGGGGACACAAAAGTAGAGTGCCTGCTCATATATTGAACAAGAAACATAAGAACTTAAAGACAATAAAAGAAAAGGAGTAAACCCTGTATCTCACAGCCAAATAAAATAACAAGAATATCTCCATTTAATAGTGAACAATTTGGTAACCCCTTACGAATAATAGGTTTGCACTCAACTGAAATCAGATGGTAGAGGTACAGATGGAAAAAAGCTGGCCTATATAGGTACCAATGTCAACAAGTGCTTATCTGATAATAAAAAAAAAGGTAAGTCAAGGGAAATGCACAAGGAATGGTAGCATCAATCCCCCCCCCCCCCCCCCCCCCCCCCGAAAAAAAAAAAAAAAAATCCCCAACGAAAGAACGAACGCACACAAAACAACCCAAACCAACACATATACAGTGTTCTGCATTGAGTTGCATAGGCAGAGATAAACTATATTCCTTAACAGGAAACTGCCTGTAACCCTATATGATTAATCCTAAACCAAAGAGCCCACCAAATCCCAAACCAGATTCCTCTTTCCTTATTCTCTCAAAGCAACCAATGCAGGAAGAACAAAGCCAAAATAGCTTCTGAGAAAAAGAAGAGAAAAATATGAATCTTCCTTGGTTAAAAGAGAGAGAAAGAAAGTCATTCAATATATGGTGAACAACCACGGAGTTCTGTGTCCTCTTCTTATCTTACCTACAACCCAATATTGATCAGACAAGATGCTCCTTTTAATATTTATTATTTTTTTTTGCTCTAGAATTAGTTAGATTAAATCATTTCTACTGTAATCATTTTTTAATATTTTCTATGAGGAGATGATCTTCAAAAACAAAAAACTAGTTTTTTGAAACAGAAAAGGAAAGAACGAACATTCAGTTGTGTACCCATGACTGCTGATAGTATAATTTTTTTTTCCCTTATCCTCTTAAAACATTTTAAAGAAAAATTAACATGGAAATTTATATAAAGAAAAATTAACATGGAAATTTATATAATTTACAGTAAGAATTACTAAAACACATGTATGATCAGAAAATCAAAACAAATAATACCTAAAGTCTCTTGACTATTTGGTTAATTACCATTGATATGTTTGCGATTAGTGCGTGATGATTAGCTATTGCCAACCTATTATTTTCAATAACTAATTAACTATGTATTCTTTGTGAGTCAATATAACAGTGTATGAATATGAGAAGTTAATTTTTTTTAATTACTAATTCTTCATTTGTTGAAAAAGACTACATTGTAAAGTTTATTTGTTCTTCATTTTATTTTATTTTTATGAAGGAGCACCATATCCAAAAATAAGTGTAGTAGAAATGAGAATGCTAAGACGAATGAGTGAAGATAGACTGATAGATAAGATAAGAAATGAGTACATGCACAAGAAGCAAAAGTTGCTCCTACAGAGGATAAAATAAGGGAAAATCAACTGAGATGGTTCAAGCATGTGCAATAGAGACTAATAAGTCCACCAGTTAGATTATGTAGGAATATAATTGACGGAGAATAAAGATGGGAGGTAGTCCTAAAATAAACTTGGTGTGTTAATTATGAAAAATAATATATTTGTAAATTAACAGTGAGAATGACCCACTGAACAGAAGAAAAGATTCACTTAGTCATCCCCAACAAGTTAGGGATTGTTGTTGTTTTTGTTGTTGTATTCTTTTAAAGTGAAGTTTAACATGGTTAACCTTTCCAATTTTATACACACCTCTGTCCTGGGAATAAAAACGAAAAGAGGGAGAAAAATTAAACATTTACCACATACCTGAGTGATTTCTCACTCCGCTCCAATGTATAGATAGTGAAGGATTCAAAGAAAGGGCAAAAATGAAAACTATGAGTAAGGTCAAATCTCAATATAGAATATTTTGGTTTTGGCAGAGTTATGGAGCTCCCATTAATAATTCAAGCAGAAAAAAGCTATAGATTTAAGAGAAGCCAAACAGAAAAAAGCTGCAACAGCTTCTGTTGATTTACATTAAACCATGCAAATCAAAATGTGCTACATGAACTTTTCTTATTTTAGCCTTGAAGTACAACTTATGCCAAGTCATGAATGTGAGGCAAAACACTTTACAGGATAGCTATGATTACCTATGAACAAGGTTACAAACAAGAGGTCAAGCCCCCAAACGTCTGTTCGTCAGTAATGTTAAGGGAAATTGACTTCGAGGTACCTTATATTATATTCACAAACCCTACACACAAACGTTCTTGTATTCAAATTTACAAACTCAAGAAATTTAATTAGGAACTACAGATATAGACTAAAGATTCAGATGAGTAGACCGAGCAGCTACATAGGCCCAGAAAATTCTGATGCACAGTTCATGTAGTCAATTAGCATGTTCGACTCGAACCCAATTCCAGCGCTGGTTTGCAAATCCTCATGCTGCAGGAGATTTATTCGGGAGCTGCACCTTAATGAAGAAGAGCTCGCTGAACAAGAAGCTGAAGTTTCCATGAACTTGAAGAAAATGAAGATTGAGAACAAGGAGGAGGGTTTTGCAAACATCGTGGTCTACTTGCAAATATGTTTGTTTATATAATTTGGTGCAGTACTGGCGTTCTACGTTGTGCATTGCTATGCCACTTGATGATTTATTGGCCGGCAATTGGTTACCCATACCTACCTAAAAGTAACAAACTTCCAATTAAGGTTTTTTTCTCAAAGCTGTTCGAGACATCCTAATTTCTTATCCTACATGAAAAATATACAGGGCATTAAAACCTTCAACTTAAGATCCTTGGGTGTAGTAAAGGTTGCAAAGGAAGGATCGATGGAGTGTGTGAAAGGCAGATTAACATGAAATATCTGCAGATAATATGAAGAAAGAAACCACTGATATTCAGTTACCAAACATAAGCAATCTATGAATAGCATTCAACCAGGGAAGAATATGTGGGTCTGTTATTTGAAGGATATTGGTTTTAATGGACTTAAAGGTAGCTGTCCAGAATCAAAATGGGAGAATCAAGGAAGAAAGGGAGAAGAGAATAACCAGGAATCTTGTCTCAAAAAAACAAATTTTACTCACAATAGCATCTTCAGAGAAAAGTAATTTTTTTTTTTTTAGGTATCGGTTACATGTTTAAGGACAAGGAGGGAAAAAGGATGGCAAAAACTACTAAATTATTCACGCTCTAGAAATTATCCTCTCCCAACGAACTCAAGATATCGGCAACAACAACTAAGATTGATACGGAATTAATATCAAGTAAAAGTTTCCTGATCACAATCTAATCACAGTTTAAAAAGTAGACCTAGAGATTAAATTAAAATTAATTCTCAGAAAAATATTTAAAAACCTCGAAAAGTGAAAATGACTTTCATACCAGCATCAGTACTCTAAACATCCAAGAAGGTAATCACTGTGATTACTTGCTCGCACTTGACCACCAAAGACTAAATGCTCCAAAAGCTTTGGTCAACTAAACTAAACAAGGACATGCTACATAAGAAGCTATTGAAATCCCTTTTCTTAATAGTGTTGTACCAACAATATGCATTTGGCCAAAAGTGAAATAAGTATGTCTTTGTTGTAAGAAAATAGAAATTAAAAAAAGATTAATTGCATAAACTACCTCTACATTATTAGGGATGTAGCACTAATACCTTCTTAAGAATCTTATAAATAAAGTACCCCAAAGACAAACAAAGTTACACCCCCGTCTAAGAGGATTTTACCTACAGTGCACACGAGGCAAATGACTAAAAAATGCCCATTCAAATAACTACATATCCACTACTTCGCCAGTGACCTCAACCAAACCCATTTCCAAACATGAACATGGGAAATTTACAGCTCGAGAAAGGAAAATTAAGGGTAGAGATCGTCAACTGAAAAGATTGCTCTCCTATCCCGTATCTCCTCTCTTCTCCTCTCCTCTTTTCTCTCTTTTTTTTAGTGTCAACTGAAGGTGAAGCAAGTGTTGGGGCTAATAAGGTGAGTTTTTACCCCCCCCCCCCCCCCCCCCAAAAAAAAAAAAAAAAAAACTTTTGTTATTTTGGAGATTTTGATTCATTTCTTGGTGATGTGTGTTTTTTTGCCCTTCAATAATTACAATTTTGGCAAGAAAATCATGTTGATTTGACTATTGGTATCTTTGAGAGGTATGCCATGGGTTAGGAATGATTTTTTAGATTGTGGTTTGATTGATCTCTTAGATTGTGGGTTGGACTAGGAATGATCGTTGGGGTTTATTGAAATTTCTTCTACTGAGGAGCAAAGCCTAGAATTAGAGTGTGTGTGTGTGTGTGTGTGTCAATTTGGTGTTTGTGGAGCAACTCTTAGAATTGTAGAGTGTGGGTGTATTGTTCTTTGGTCTTTTCCAAAAATTGGGGGTTTTGTTGGCCTATTGAAGATTAGGATCAATTTGGTTTTGAGCTTTTCTTCTTTGTGCTGGATTTTCTTTTTGGTAATAGATTTTTTATATGATTTTTGGTCATTTTCCCTTAAATTCCTTAGGTTTTTTTTTTACTTTCCGTATGTATCTTCAGCTGTGGATTTTCAATTGGCTTCTTTTAGCATAACTGAGCATTTTCCGCGTGTTTTTTTGTTCCCTATGTTTTTTTTGTGTAGGTTACTGGGAAAGATTTATGTTCATTCTCGAGTAGCTTATGATGTAATGCGATAATATATGATAGTTGTGATTTACAATGGATTCTGGAAGTAAAAAGAAATTATCCATGAAACATTAATTAGTTTGTCATTAGTGCCACTAATTTGGAAAAGTTCAGAAAATGTTTTTTCTTTAAGCATTATGGTTAGAGTCTTCAGACCTCTTGTTTACTCTAAAGTATTGAATGATTTGTTAGTGTATCAGAAAAATCAACCTAGTTTCAGTCATATTAAGCTGAAACTTATTTTCATAAAGAGACAAAGATAAAGACAGAGAAGCACAACTAACTGGACATTTTCTCCTTAGTTCAAGAACTTGAGAATAGGTTTCTTTCACTGAAAATAAAGAGAAAGGAGATGATAGTTTGGGGGTTTAAAATTGTTGGGGCGTTCTTTTTTCAGTGGGGGAGCTATATCACAAGCTGTCATAACTTGGTTTTCAAGAGTACCTTATAAATAAAATTCTTAAGGAGATATTAATGCTACCCACCTATAGTGTAGAGACACTCGTTGCGATTAACTCTGCAAAAAACAGTGCTAAAGGCTTAAAAATTTGATCAACTAAATAGGCCAACCCACTTCCAATTACACAAAGAAACAACCTTTGAGAATGACAAGTCAAAGCTTCAACTATGGAAGAAGAAATATGATTTAACATACTTCAAAGAGAGCACGTTACGTCTTTTTAACAAAATTTTATACAAGTACTTCAATGTCCAGATATGCATGTTGTATGTATCAATGTTGAAAATAACGCGATATAAACCTGTTATATTGCGTTATGAAACCTAACAGAAAGCCAACGTTACTTAACAGTCGAATATAGCTCAATCCATAATGGTGCGTTTTTTATGTTATTTTCTATTACGTTACGTTAAATTACGTTATATTACGTTATTTATAATAATTTTTAAATAGTTTTTATACTGATTTCGATTATTTATTTTGATTGTTAACTATTGCGATAATTTTTTTCACTTGACGGCTTGTTATTTACTTATTTGATTTCTTGTGATCTTGTTAACTTGTACATTCTTATTTACTTGTTATGATTCCTTTCCAATTACTGAAACTTTTTACTTGCTGATTAAATTGAATTCTCAACTAATTTAAAATTAAAAATTAAAAATAACATAAATTGTGCATTACAAAATATAAATTACAATATTAATAATAATTGAAAATAAATTTAAAATTTTGTTTTCTTATTTAAATGACTGAGATTATGGGTGTGAATTTAATTTAATTTATGAAGATAAATATAAGAATTACTGTTAAACTTGTTAAAAATTTAGAATTAATATTTGGATATAATTTTTTTATATTTTTTTTAGAATTATTTAATTCAATTTTCAATTTATAAAATTTATTTTATATAGTTTTATATTTATATTTATTAAATAAATAGAAAATCGCGTAACTTGCGTTATGCATTACGCTATATACTATATAACCTAACAGAAACAAAACATTATGTTACCGTTATCGTTATTTTAAACATTGGCATATATATATATATATATATATATATATATATATATATATATATATATATATATATATATATACGCATAGGATGGTAAAAACACTTTGGAGATACTTTAATATTTTATACATAAAATCTTACTTTTCCCAAAAATTGAGTGATGGGGATTGGAAGCAAAACCAGGATTTTTTGTGGTGGGTTGATGTGATTTGGGGACAAACTAAGGTTTTCAGATTTTGGAAATTTGAGATGAACTAAGATTTTATTTTGAGAGAGGAGAGATAATCTAATATAACTAAGAATCTAATCAAATCCAATCTAATAGTCATCATTGCATCTTGCATCAAGCAATTTTTTCACCAGTCAACTAACTCTGATTTTATTAATCAATTAAGGCCTTAAAATAGGCAATTAAAAATAAGAGTTTTACCAAATAACCGTTGTGGGATAAAAAAAAAAGAATAAACATCAAATAATATCTAAAGATAATATCCAGATGATAAATTCGAATAAATCCTAGTTGTTCGATATCCTTATCATTCTCTGCCTCTTTAAAGTATTCGATGAATACGGTAATAATAACGGTTGTTTGAACCGATGAGTCTACTCGCATAAAATATATCAACTGGGCCAAAGTTTTGCTCACAAAATAGGCACTGATCTTCTCTAAGCCAAAGGTGGCGG
>JAYEPQ010000005.1:32571109-32691109 GCA_036321105.1 Dracaena cambodiana
AATAAAGTTAATAACATAAATAAAGTTACTAATTTATATTAACTTAATCTAATTAAGAAATCAAACTTTAATGTAACTTGTAATTTTTGTAATTACACATGCTATAATATAACTTGTAAGTATATGAAACTCATATACACAAAATCATTGAATACACACAAAAATAGTGAATTCATGTTAATACAAATTTACACACAAACTCGTACACACAAAATCAGTGAATACACATAAATAGTAAACACTAATACAAATTTACAAATTACAAGTTACATTATAAGTTAAAACACTGGTATTCACTGGTATTAAACTCATACCACACAAAATCAGTTAAAACACTGGTATGAAACTCATACACACAAATTATATTCATGTTAATATAAATTTACACAGAGACTCATACACACAAAATCACTGAATACACATAAATAGTAAATACTAATACAAATTTACAAATTTTATCTACCATGAAACTCATACACACAAAATCAGTGAATGAGAACCACTGATTCACACTGAATCAGTGATTCGATTCACTGATTCGGTGTGAATCAGTGAACCGAATCACTGATTCAATGTGACACATTGAATCAGTGATTCGGTTCACTGATTCACACCGAATCAGTGAATCGAATCACTGATTCAGTGTGAATCAGTGATTCTAATTCACTGTATAGTACAATCACAAATTCAGCCCTACCAACTTAAAAATTCGCCTCAAATTACACAAAAAAAATTCTAACATAAATCGCAATCAATTAAACCTAAATAGCACAATTATAAAATAAATTGAAGAAATTTGTAACTCTAAATCAAATTAAAATGAAAAAAACAAAGTTCACTTACCTGGCCGGCGGCTACTGCCCCACTGGAGAACAATGCGCACCCTTCGAAGACTCTCAGACTGGGAGAAGAGCAATCGGAGAGCGGAGAAGAAAGAGAGAGAAAACGAGAGAGATTTATGGCTCAATTAGGAAATTAGGGTTAGGGTGGGCCGTTCGGCTCGATCGGCCGACGATCGCGGGGAGAGAACGAGAGAGAGAGAGAGAGCCAGAGAGTGGGAGAAGAAGAATCGAAGAGAGATTTAGGACTGGTTTGGGAACCTAGGGTTAGGTTTGGTCGCGGTAATGATCGATCGCTCGGATCGCGCCGGGAGAGAAAGAGAGAGAGAAAGTGCGAAAACTTTACTCACTCTCCCCACCCGACCCGTTTTATTTCTTAACGGGTCGGATTTTAACGGGTTAATGGGTTTAACCCGTAACCAAAACCCATTAACCGATATTACCTAATACCGACTGGTATTTCTCATCTCGATACCGGCCGATATATCGTCACGTGGCCGATATATCGGCCCATACCGGTCCAAAACGATAAACAGTAAAAAAAACCCCATATCGTCTCGTTTCTTCAATTTTACCGATATATCGGCCGATATACCGGTATATCGGCCGGTATTTAAAACACTGATATATATATATATTAAAATAAAAGAAGATGAATGAAGGTAAAATAGGGTATGGAAGCGAAGGAGATGGTGGGCCCAACTTCAGAAAGGGCTGATTTTTTTTTCTCAATATAAAAATCAAAAAGAAGAAGATGGAAGAAGGCGAAGATGGAAGAAAACATAATGAATCTTTGGTCAATCCTGCTCTGAAACCAAAATTGATGGAGGACGGAAGCAAATCTAGGATTTTTTGTGGATTTTTGAGATTTGGGGTAGAACTAGGGTTTTGAGAATTATGAAAATGAAAAAGGATTTAATCTAAATTAATTATTAATCTAATCTAATCTCATACCATCATGGTGCCTTGCATAAGCAATTTTTCACCAATCAATTAGCCCTAATTATATTGATCAACTAGGGCTTTAAATAGGCAAATTACACTAAAAGTTTCCCGAAGAATCTGATGTGGGATTATAAAAAATAAATATCAAATAAAATTAAAAATATATAATAAAATCCAAATGATAAATTCTAATAATAAATCTTAACTGATCACATCATTGACAGTAATCAACAATATCCCATCCTAGTTTATATGAGCAATCACGCATTACCACTGCAACCTAAAATCACAATACAAGAATACACATATAGCAAAAGTGACAACTTTATCAACTAACGACCAAATCAACAAGCAAAAAAACAAAAATCTCAATAGACAGAAAATATTCAACAGAAAACAAAAGCTAGATTGGATCAGAGGTTGTTACCTGCAAGACGCTGTTGCAGTAGCAAGTGTTGCCGAAATTCTCGAGTCCGAAGTACCTCTCCCCTTCGGGGAACTGCTCGCCCAGGGCCTTCTCCAGCTTGGAGCCCGCAGCTCCCATTACCATCAACTTTCCCCCAAATTGGTACCCTAGCCCTAACCCTAGAATTCCTACACCGCTGCCAATTACTGCCGCCGCCTTACCGGAATCGGAGCGGACGGAGAAGATTGCGGCGCCGGAAATAGAGGCCGGACTGCTAATTTTAGGGGAAATTGGACGAATTTTTTTATCTATATATATATTTTTTTATTTTTGGTGGAAGAAAGAAAACTGATGATCGAAGATTGAAATGGACAAGCGCTGTAAGAAGATGATGAGGGATGGGAGGGCGGTGGAGCGAAGATATCTATCTGTTGACCTTTGTCGCGGGCACGCACGATGCACGTAATTTTTTCTATGATAAAAGTAAGGCGAGCAAAGCCAAAATGAGGGGAGATTCTAAATGCGCACCGCACTTGACTTAGTGAGCACCACATCCTATGGTGAAGTGATCTATACCATAGGGGAAAAGGCTGCTCACTATGTCACTTTTGGTGCGCATTTAGAATTTCCCCAAAATTGGTGGATAAGGATGGGAATAATTTTCGAATGTTACTTTCTTCACAAGGGTAATCAAATTAGCTTTCTTTTTTCTCCTTTTTTGATAGGCGGTGTCTAAAGAAGACCAATAAACACATCGAACGTTTCATTTGGTATCTAGGACCTTGTTTGTAAGAGTTCAAGTATGGGAGTTATGCTTTCAAGTGGAGAAGTAAGGTGTCGAATTAGATTTTTGAGTTTTCACGTTTAGGAATTATAGGTTACTCGGCTGATAAAAGGGGTATAGCAGATCATTCTTAAAGCAAAAAGTGGTAACTAAATTTGGAGAAAAAAGAAAAATCTGTCAGAAAGAAAAAAAGAATGTTTTGCTATCCACTTGTGATTTAGAGACATTTTTTTATTGTCTTGAAGTTGATGCGGTGAGATCTTTTGATATTTGTAGTAGCAGTATTTATATGTCAGATATCAATCAAGTATATATTGTCCTGTAAGCAGAAGTAATTCAACTAGAGATTTAGGAATTTTTTGAGATAAAAAAAATTAAGTCTACAAAATCCAAATTTTAGGAGAGAAAGCAATCAAAAAGATCAAATCAGAGAACACTAAATATTTGTGTAGTTTGGAGCAAGTCCTATCAATGGGCCAAATCAAATATCACTATTGGTGATTATTGTAATTATAGATTTTGGGTGTTTCGGGTCTCTCAAAGTTTCAAAAAAAATACTCTCAAATTGGGACGACGACTAGAAACTCAGGTTATGAAAGAGTTCTCAAAAGTATCAAGATATCTTCAAAAGCACTATCCAACCCCCTTACATAATATAGAGATATTTGGCATAAACCCTAAGTTAAATAGGATTAGATTAAATAACTCACTAAAAAAAAAAAAAAAACACCAAAAACATACATATCAGCATGTCCACTATCATGGGCGACCTCCCTGTCAATAGCGGGTCTGTCTGCACAGCTCCATTGATGCACATGGTTGCTAGGCCCATTGATGGTCCCGTGCCTATAGTTTACAGTTGCTACATGCAGTTCTAACTGTCGTCGATGGCCGTGGTAAAAAATAGAGTCATAACTCAAAACTATCCACCATGGTGAGATTTTCAAATATCAATTCTAGCAACTTGGAGTTTAACAAATGAGCTTCAATCAAGCAATATAAAACACGAATAACACCATAATGAACGTGAATGCAAATATCAGTTGACCACATTGTTCCAAATATTTTCCAACTTACAAGATATTGGTCAAATTCCTACACTATTGAAATTTGACTCTCAACACCACCTCAATTAATATATTAATTGATTATCTGTAGTTTCAATTTTTCTTAGAAAAATATCTCTTTTAATGCCATATCTCCTAATAAAATGTAATCGAATATCAATATGTTTCATTCTTGAATGACATACTTGGTTCTTTGCTATCTAAATAACACTAATATGAACATCTATGTATTCTTGAAAGACCCCCAAGTCATCCCCAAGTCATCAAGTAAGCGTAGAAGCCAATTTGCTTCCTTAATTACCTCGGTCACTATCATATATTCTGCATCAATAGTTGATAAAGCCACAGTAAAACGTAAAAATCATTGGTTCAAGTGTGCAATTAAAATATCCCTTGACTAGTTAATTACTATGTGTCTTTAACCTTTTTATTTATTTAAAATTTTTATGTATTTTGATGAAATGCCACTTCTCCTCTCTTACCTTATAATTTTAAATTGATGGGTAAAAAACTTCTACTCAACAGTAAATATCTCTCCTCTCTCATTCTCTCTTATTTTTCTTTCTCTAAGCTCAAATTCTAGAGGTCATATGCCTTCTTTACAACTGCCTTCCACTCTCTTGTTCCTTCTTTATTGTCCAGTATCATATTATTATAAATAATTTGCATAATGAAGAATATTATGAAGTTAGATAATAATATAAATAATGTTATCATCGGAATTGTAGGTACATGATGAGGCAATAAATAAATTTAATAATGATCGGAGCAAATCCATCTCTCGAAACACCACCACTGTTCAAAGTAGCTTTATTCTATTGTCATATTAACTGCATCGTGCAAAGCAACCTCGATAATTGAAGTAGATTCACTGTTTGAACTTACTCAAGCATCCAAAGCAACTTAATTATTTGAAGATTGTAAAAGTGAGACGATACAAATTTTCCTTTCCTCCAGTAGTTGGAGGTAAGTCAAAATTAGTTGATTAACTAGTACTCCTGATGACAATTAGACATCAATTGCTTATAGGATTTAGTAAGGGCAAGCAATTGGCGTCTTGCATGCCATGAAACAATATTAAATTTATTGAAAAATAACTTTGTAGTAGATGGTCTCACTTTACCACCATCTGAAATGCGCGAAACTTCGATTGGTGGAAGCCAGTCCATGAAAATTCTCCCTTCTCTTACGTGCAATTCCCCTCTTTCGGTAAGCATCCAGTATCTCAGCAAATGAACATTTCTCTGATGCTGGTACGTCAAGCTTATACATCGTTTGAAAGCTGCTCCGACGGATCCAACGAAGGGAAGACGGTTTGTTGACGATCCCTGGCTACAATCCCAGGGACATCATAGACGGGGACCTGCGACTCTGACTTTTACCACTTCGCATATGGGCGTCTATATTATCCACGGCGTCAACCATGACGTTTGATTACATCGCGTTCAGTTCGAGCTGGGCGATGAAAAGTTTTCTAAACAATAGCACGAACTCTCGTTCTTTTACCATCTTTCATGCGAAAGTTGACCAACTTCGTCGATCCGAGAGTTTTTGCTCACCATCCGACGTCCCCCATCTCGCTGAGAATTTCCGAGCTCTCTGAAGCCGCTTTTGATGACGAGGCCGAGAAATTGCTCTCCCGTGATCCGTCATTGTCCATCTTTATCAGCCAACTGCCCTCTTTCTTTCCCTATCGAAAAACCGACCCTGACAAAAGAAATGGCTATGTCAGATAAAAAAAGATTGTGCATTTTCCAATGAACTGTCGAATGCGTTCATAAGGAATGTTCTGATGAATATCATTTCCGAGATGTTTTAAATGGTGATCCGACAATGCTTTCTTTCAGTGGCATTCCATTCAGATAGACATATATATCCGCGGATCGCGTTTAGATTTGTTAAAATGCTTTGCCTACTATACCCATCATTGAGTAGCGCTATTTCAATCGTCTTTCTCTATGAGCAGCTGTTTATCGACTAAATCTTCCAATGCTCTCGGTATCGATTTTATTATGTCTGCCAATGAAGTGAAGACGTAGTCGCCTTTTGACACTCCATCTGTCGCTGGAGGTCGACCATAAGCGGCTGCTTCACCTCATCCCCGGGAGGGTCGGTTCGGTTCGCTTCACTCCTCCGTGGCTGGTCGGGATCATTCCACAGGGCATCGTCGTGGGACCTCGGCTATTACGGCTATTGATTATCTATATGGAGGTTATCTATATGGAGGCACATAAATTAATTTGCCATTACGGCTATTGCTAGTAGAATATTAAGAAAATCGAAGCCCATAGGAAATATTGTGATAAATAAAATTCGCTACATCACAACCACTAACAAGATATAAAGGTATATATATTATACACACGTACAAATACATACATACATGCACACACATATGTGGGAATTGTGTATGTATGGTGTCTTCATAGAGAGGAGCCTCGAAGGCGCCCTTTAATCCTAACATAGATGGTATGGATGATCCAAACTATACTCTAAATAGGTGGTATATTAAAAATCATATGATTTAGATACTTCTTCACTATCAATCAAGACATCTTATTTGTTTTATTATTGAAAAACCATTCATTTTATACTTATCTAATATATAGTCAAAATTTATCAAAATTGCATGATTTTTTATATGTCACTATTTTAGAACATAAAGATTTTAATTAATAGTTCGGATCATCTATATAAACCTTCCATACTGCTCAATAGGGAAATAGCTATATAGGCCCCATAGGTACACTTTTTCCTATGTGTGTGTGTGTATAAACTAAGTTAAGGATAAAGGTATCAGAACTAGATCTATAATATGGTAGATGGAGGAAAATTGCTTCAATAGGTGAGTAGATTCATTTTTTATATTTATATATCACTTTTAAACATTTTATTTTACCCTTCACGACTAGTTAGAATTACTATGCACCAAATGCACATTTCTTAGCATGCATATTGAAATGACTATTGTGTTGGAAAAATCTAAACAAGTTGATAATGCTTTAAACCATTTATAAGAAAACTCTAATTGATAATTTGTTACATAACATCTCTATTAAGCCACCATCTCTATCAAGCTACTATGATTAATAACATATTCAGAACACCTAGCTACTAAACATAGCTTATAAGATATGGTAATTTCTTTTCTCATAGGAGGTTGTAGATTCGAACCTCTCCTCACTAGTGTGAGAGGGAGTTTTTCAAAGGAATATGCATAGACATACCAAAAGAAATATTTACACAATGATTTGAGTCACAATGTACAAAGGTAGTTAGATTATATAAGGAGAGATCATAAGTAGTTCGTAATGGTTCACTATGGAATTCAAGTGAAACCAAAAGGTTTCTATTTAGATTGGGAGCTTTTTCTAGCGATGTTTTTTTGCGCACAATGATAATCGCTATATAAGTTTTTTAGTCAAAAAAATGAAAAAAAAAATTTAAAAAATAATAATGGAGCGTTGATTACCCTTGCAATAGTTAAAAGTAAGTAGAAATAAATGGGGTTGATAGAGGTTGTGAGGGATATTTGGAATATATACGAGGGTAGGATTGGCTTTTACATAAAGTAATTAATTGTTTGAATCTATTTAAGATAATTAATGGGTAGGGTTTTATATTAACAATAACCACTTTTACAATTGGTATTTTACAACAGTAAGAATTTATCTACTTATTTTTAATCTCTCTATCATTTTTTTAGAAATCTTCCTAACATTTTGGTAAATCTATCTATTATATACTTCTTTACTTGTAACCAAATTCAACTTCACTATCGAGAGACATATGGGTGTTTAGGGTAGATAGTTAATGATGGGCATTAATATAAAAATATTAGGGTAGACAATTAAAAATAGACGTTGATATTACCAGAAAAATAATAGATATATTATAAATTAAGATAGATAGATAGCGGTAGACATTAATATAAAAATATTGGTAAACATTTGGGTGTTAGTGTTGACACATGTTTTCATGATCACTTCACGATCACAAAATTCACAATTTGCTTGATTTTAATGACCAGAAATTCCGTTTGAGACTTAGTTTTCTTTTATCTTATCCAACTTTTTAATCCCATCATTCGTCTTATTTACATCCCTTTAATCATCGATTAAAAGTTTACAAATTTTATGTTTAGACTCAAAAGTATTGCTAATGACTAAATATTTTTAATCAGGCCATGTCTTTAGATTCATTACTTTGAGTACTCCCAAAATAACTGGACATATATTAAATTTTGATTTTGCATAAAGAAGATATGATTAAAATAATTCAGTACTTAGATTTTTGCTTGTTAACTCAGACTGATTTACGACAAATCCTTTGAGCGAACTTAAAATGATCTCTGTTTAGGCCAAAATTTGACAAGACAATCATAATGTAGTCCTAGACCATGATTATGAACCATACATAAGAAAACTCTAATTGAAAATTCTCCACATAGCATCTCTATGAAGCCATCATTTTGATAATATATTCAAAGCACCTACATAACATAGCTCATAGAAATAGCAATTTTTTTCCTCATTGGAGTTATAGATTCGAATATTTCATCATTAGTACGGGGAGTGAATTTTTCAAATGAATTTGCATAGACGTATAAAAGATATATTTATACAATAACTTGAATTACAATATACGAAAACTGTTAGATTGTATAAGAAAATTATAAATAGTTTGTGATGATTCATTATTATAATATTCCAAAATTTTTGGTATATGTATCATTTTTTTGGACTCGATCTTATTGGGGTCAAATCGGATATCGAAGTGACTTTCGAGTGGAGTAACTTAAAATCTATAACTCCAAGTAATTTTTAATATTTGAGCTTATAGTTTTTATAATATTTATTATTTTTATGAATTTTCTAGGAATTTCCTAAAAATCCACAAATTTTAAATTATTTCTTTAATTAATTTGGCAATTTATATATCTCATTCCAAATATCATAAAATTATACAGTAAATTTTCTAGTGTTTCTCTCATGGATCACTATGTTCTTTATTAATTTGGTAATATTTAAGAAATGTTGATCGAAAACGTAAATATTAAAATACTAATTAAACTAAAAATAATTAAAAATTCTCTCTATACGCATATTTCTCCAAATGAAATTTCTAATAACACACCCATCACCTAAGATGGTTTTTTGCTATCAATAGGCAGAGGTAAGGGTGAATAGGTGGCACATTAATATTAAAATTTTAATTTATTATTTTTCTTTATTTATGAAAATACTATTTGGGCATATACATGACTTTTCTTCTCACATTTTCTCTTTTTATTAGAAAAATTTAATAAAACCTTCTCATTATCTCTCTCTCTCTCTCTCTTTCAGCCAGAAGCAATAGCATAATGGAGAAGGATTTGAGATGCTTTTTTAAAAAAAATAATCATAGAAATCAAGAAGAATTTGAAGTAACAAATCTAGTTCTAATTTTTTTCTCTATTCATGATATGTTAGTTATTTTCGCTTACCAATTTTAATTTTGATTACGAAATTAGAATTAAGAATTTATCTGTGAGACTCTGTGTCCATCTTTGTTTCAATAATAGTTTAGTTTTTAAGAATGAAGAAATACAAAGAGAACTATTCATGCTTTGTACTTTTTTAGAAAGATATCCAAATATATTTTAGAAGTATTTATAAGCTCTTACCAAATTATATTTATCAACATGCTATTGATAATTAGTTTATCTTCTTATTTTTTTATTTTATATTTTAGTGATCTAACTTGCTCAACTCCCTTAGTCTATTTGCATAAATCATAAGCTTGATTTGGAATCTCTTATAGGAATTGATTTTTGTTTCTCCAAGTATCTAACTTAAGTTATTAAATCCAACGCTAATTTGTATCACTAATGAGTTAAATTGCATGCTTTTATAATGAAAGTTAGTTTTGTCATGTATTAAAATAAGTAGTTCACAAAAATTATTAGTGTGGTAAGGGCTTTAGTTACATATTGAGCAAGTATTTTGGGCAGAGTTCTCGTATTGTGATTTATTTATCACGTCATTATAGAGATAATAGTATCCACAGGAATATAGTTTATAATTCGAAGCTTTTGGTATTTCGAATACCCTCATTCTATTTTCAATTATCTCCATACTATTTTAGAGTAAATAATGATGCTCGACAATCAATATTGTTTTAGATTATAGAAATGAACTTTTAAATGACTTAATCTGTAATTGGAAATGTTTACAGTGTGCTGAGATTTAACATGTTGTTTTATGAGATACTTGATGTATAAATGTACAAGTCCTAATATATATTATATATATGAGCCTTCTCCATCCTTCGTGAATCTCTCAGATCAATGCTAGGGGCAGAATTGGGATGGATAAGGTTTTGGTTCCTGGCTCTTTATTTACTTATATTATTATACACAGTTTGGTTCAAATGACATCTCTCTATCTAGGTTATTCATTTCCTCTAAACTTAGCTCTAATAAATGAGGCATTATTTAGGTATTGCATTATTCGGATAAATAGGATCATTTATAATTTACTTTTGGGTTGTTTGGAGTTTTTGATTTGCAAAATTGATTTTACAATTTCAATATAGTATAAGGACATGCTCAGAGTTTATTCTATAAATATTTAAAGAAGTATTTTTATATATTTATAGGTGTATGTAACGGAGAACTCTATAGGCTGGTATTATGAGCACAAAAGAAGTTTTAGCTCGTATTTTTTTTCAGCTATGAGTGTAAGCCAGAATTAGCCATATGTCTTATATATACCTACACTATATATTTACGAGGTAGGATTATGCTTGATCAATACAACAAGACTTTAGTAAAAATATTTGGGTATTCTTATAACATGATCAATTAAAGAAAACCTTGGGTAGCCCTAGATTTGGAACCGATTGTGTGGCATGAACCAACTGTGAGTATGGTACTTGATATATGTTACATACGGTGCATGATTTCAGTGCATGATTCTAATACTGACATTGGAATATATCTGTACTCCAATACTAGACATATATGATACACGATACATGATAGTAACATAATCGACATGACTATTTTAGAAATATGATGACATAATCAATTCTGAGTTATTATGAATATATGTGTATATAATCCAAATCTGATCTAATAATTAACTTTTGAATTCATACTTCTTATTCCTAGTTATGATATAATAGGATATGATGCACATTACATTGATAACATAAATCTGAATGTTCTTAATTCCATATACTCTCTGATATAAATAAATTTGGACCAATGAAGAAACTATCTAATGGCTAAGATTTTATCGTATGAGGATTTAAATGATTGCAATATAGAAACTGAGACGTTTACTAAAGAGGTTTCCGGTGGTACTGGATCACCATTTGTATTGTTCTAAGTTTCCAAAATGGAGCATCTATTCTGTAATCTGATTTTTATTTTGAGAGTCATGCAGAGAATTATGGTTTAGTATTATGAATCTGAGGTAGGTTCCTGGATATATACGAACACTTATACGATAACGTGAAATATCGCTATCGTATCCATTAGTAATAATTTCAAATATCTCTCTAGTTAATATTATTTTTAATTTCTAATATCTAATATATGAAATATATTCCTTATATTTGATATTCTCATCCTTGTACATCCGATTAATTGTGATTCAAAATTTATTTATATTATTCTTTAATTATACTATCACGAATAATATTGATATAGCATGCTTACAATCATCTATTCTAAGTATTATGATAATACAACCTCTTTTTCTTTTAAGTGTTAGTTATTGATTTTAATCCCTTCAATTCTGAACATAGGTTATGAAGATAAGGAAGGAAAACCACTCCTAGTCGACGATTCATACTTCCATGAGCAAGTTGCATGTCAATAAGTGATGGAAGTATCATTTTGAGATACTTTGTATATATTTGTACATATATATATTTTTTATCTGGACATTGTTTTACTCTTTTGTTCTTTTGATTTTTTGTATTCATGTTTAGAATAAAGCCAACTTATGTAATTAACTTTATCTATATAAGAAATATCTTCAGTTTCAAACATGTTATTATTTATCTGAATGTAATCGTAATTACAGTTATTCCAATATCCTCTTACTATTGGCTATTCTATCTTAATTTTAAGTAACGTCTTTTGTTTTAAAAAATTACTGAAAAACAAAAGTGTTACAACTATGGAATTCAAGTGAAACTAAAAGGTCTTTCTTTATATTGGGAGCTTTTTCCCTACAGTGGAGCTTCTGCCTACAACGATAATTATCATATATGTCTTTCTTGTTATTTAAAAAATGTAAAAAATAACAATGGAATGTTGATCACTCTCATAATAGTCAGAATTTGATAAGGACAAATACGAACAGATAGAGGTTGTAAAGGATACTTGGAATATATATATATATATATATATATATATATATATATATATATATATATATATATATATATATATATATATATATATATATATATATATATATATATATATATATATATATATATATATATATGGATTACTATAGGTGAGTCATCAGCTCAAGAAAAGTTATGTGAGTTAGCGGCAAAATTATAATGATCCAATGATTTATCTTCAAGTTTTTTTAAAAATTAGTATCTCTACCTCCCTAACTTTTTTGGATTAAATTTCATAAATTTTCGGGTTCATTTAACCTTTCATCAAGTGTGTACAAAATATTTTATTTATTAAAAATTATTAATTTTGTGTTAACTTGATGGAGAACCAAATCAAAACTAAAACCCAAGAAATTGGGTATGAGTTAACTCTAAGGGGTCTAAATCATAATCCAAAAGAATATTTTAAAAATGATTATTATAGATAGTGGAAATGAGCTGTAGTTCAGCTAACTTGCGTGAGCTGTCAGCTCATGTCCATCTTTCTCATACACACACACACACACACACACACATGGATTACTGTAGATAAGCTGTTAGCTCAGAAAAAATTACGTGAGCGAGCGGCAAAATTATAGGGAACCAATGATTATGATTTTTCTTTAAATTTTTTCTAGAATTAGTATTCTACATCATTAACTTCTTTCAGATCAAATTTCATAAAATTTTGAATTTATTTACCCTTTCATTAAGTGGATACAAAATATTTTATTTATTGAAAACTATTAAATTTGTGTCAACTTTATGGATGACCAAATCAAAACTCAAATTCAAAAAATTGGGTATGAGTGAACCCTAGGAGATCGATATCACAATTCACAATAAAATTTTTGAAAAAAATTATTGGAGATAGTGGAAATGTATTACAGTTCAAATAACTTGCATGAGATGTCAGTTTATTTCCATTATTCACATATGTGTGTGCACGTATGTATGTACAGCGATTACTTTATATTAGTTGGCAGTTCATGTCAGTTGCGTGAGTCAGCCGATAGAAACTAATTATTACATTATTTTTTTTAAAATTCTATTTTAGATCATCATCTCTATCTTAGCTACTTTAGATTAAATTTCATGGATTTTGAAGTTCATTTGTTTTTTTATCACGTAGATAGAAAATGTTGTATTCACTAAAAACTGTTAATTTTGTATCTACTTGATGGAATAGTAAATCAAAATTAAAACCAAAGAATTGGGTATAAATGAACCTAAGGGGGTCGAGATCATAATCTAAAAGAATATTTTTAAAAAATATTACAGAAATTGGAAATGGCATGAGTCAGTAACTCATTTCCATATCTCTCTCTCTCACGCTCTCTCTCTCTCTGTCTCTCTCTCTCTCTCACACACACACATAGCATTACTATATATGTGTCGCCAGCTCAAGTAAGTTACGTGAGTCGGCGGCGAAAAAATAATAATCCTTTTATCATTTTCCAAATTCATTTTAGGATCATGGTCTCTTTCTAATTAGTAGCTTTAGGATCAAACTTCATGAGATTTTGAAGTTCATTTGCCGATTCATGAAGAGGATATAAAATATTTTATTCACTGAAAACCATTAATTTTGTATATGCTTGATGAAGACCAAATCAAAATTAAAACCCAAGAAATTGGGTATGAGTGAACTCTAAGGGTCGAGATCATATCCTAAAAAAAAATTTAAAAAAATTTATTAGAGATGGTAAAATGGACCACAGCTCAGATAACTTATATGAGTCGGCGACTCATTTCCATTATTCTGTGTGTGTGTGTGTATGTATTAGTGCTTATGAATCGCTAGCTCTTATAAATTACGTGAGTTAACAGCAAAAAAGTAATATCTCTATTATTTTTTCCACTTTTTTAGGATCAAGACCTCCATCTCCTAAGATATTTTAGGATTAGAGCTCATGGATTTTGGAGTTTCTTTACCATTTCATCTAGTGAATACAAAACATTGTATTCATTGAGAACCGTTAATTTTGTGTTTAATTGATTGAGATTAAATCAAAACTAAAATCCAAGAAATTGTGTACGAGTGAAACCTAAGAGGTCGAAATTATAATTCAAAAGAAAGTCTTAAAGAAAATTTAAGTAGAGTGTAGCTCTGGTTAACATATGAGTCATCGGTTTATTTCTATAACTCATATATATATGGGAATACTGTAGGTGAGCCGCCAGCTCAGGAAAAGTTACGTGAGCTAGCGGCAAAACTGTAATGATCCAATGATTTTTCTTCAAATTTTTTTAACAATCACTATCTCTACCTCTTTAACTTATTTCGGATTAAATTTCATAAATTTTAGATTTCATTTACCCTTTCATCAAGTGCATACAAAATGTTTTATTCATTGAAAACCGTTAATTTTGTGTTAGCTTGATGGAGGACCAAATCAAAACTAAAACCCAAAAAGTTGGGTATGAGTGAACCCTAGGGGGTCGAGATCATAATCCAAAAGAAATTTTCTTAAAAAATTATTGGAGATAGTTATAATGAACTGCAGCTCAGGTAACTTGCGTGAGCTGTCAGCTCATTTCCATTTTTCTCTCTCTCTCTCTCTCTCTCTCTCTCTCTCTCTATATATATATATATGTGTGTGTGTGTGTGTGTGTGTGTGTAAAACGGGAGAAGGGCTGTCAGCTCAGGAATTTTCATGATTTATTTTTCGGTTTTATTTCTCCAATAAGATTCTTAATAAAATCAGATTTTGTAGACAATCAACTATTTTTGTTTAAGTGATTATTAATGTGGATTTTTGAAAAAGAAAATAGATATGAAGAATACTTATTTCTCTAATCAAAACTGTAAGGCAAAAAAATCCACTTGAAAGCCAAATAATTTTTTCTCAAACCCTAAATGAGAACCAATTACATAAAAAAATTATCAGAGACGACAATCTTTACAATCGAAAGCAAAGATCGACTGATTCTTTTTGCGAGAAAAGAGACAGAGTGAAGCCTGAGATCGATCCAGAAGAGAGAAGCGGATAGAGGTCCATCCGTATGTTCACGAAATCGATGTTAATGAGCGAACAGGAGATGCGGAGGAGGATTAGAAAGGGGTGCCAATGGGTTGGATGGAGAGGGGAGACACAGCAACGGGATCCAGACTGGGAGGAGAAATAGGAATGATAATTTATATAAAAACCCTCTAATTAGCTGTATTTATGTCAAAATTCCTCTCTCTTCTTAACAAATTTTAGTTTTAAGTTAAACAACTAAGGGGCCCCAACGAATAGGCTGCTGCCACGTGGCAGCAGCTCAGGAAAATTCTTGAGCTGACAACCCTCCTCCCGTTTTCCCATATATATATATATATATATATATATATATATATATATATATATATATATATATATATATATATCAGCTCAGGAAAAGTTACGTGAGCTAATGACAAAATTATAGCGATCCAATGATTTTTTTTCAAATTTTTTTAACAAATACTATTTCTACATTCTTAATTTCTTTCGGATTAAATTTCATAAATTTTGGAGTTCATTTACCCTTTTATCAAGTGCATACAGAATGTTTTATTTTTTGAAAACCGTTAATTTTGTGTTAGGTTGATGGAAGATCAAATCAAAACTAAAATCCAATAAATTGAGTATAAGTGAACCCTAGGAGTCAAGATCATAATCCAATAGAAAATTTTTAAGAAAGATTATTGGAGATTGTAGAAATAAACTAACTCAGGTAACTTGCATGAGCTGTTAGCTCATTTTGCGAGGAGTTTCCAAAGGAGCACACACTTGTCCTAGTGAGCCCACTATAGTGAGCCCACTAGATAATTCATTTTTCGTCCGAACTGAAACCTCGTTGGAAAGTGGGCTCATTAGGAAAAATGGTGTGTTCGTTTAGAAACTCCCACACTTGCGGGGGCTGATGCTGTTCCAAACGGGTAAGGTTTGGGAGAGCCATACCCGATCCGGGTTACTATTTTGTTTAACATTTTGATCTGAACTACAATACAATTTTGTTACTGAATTGCTCTGTCATCGTGAAAAAACAATAACTTGAACTGTTTTCAAATTAGGCATACAATTCCTTGCAATTCACTTGAATTTAAAAAAAAAGAAGAAGTTGTAATTCACACCCAATTTATCCATTTGAGAAGCATAAATATCCAATTTAATTTTGAATACAACCTCCGTTTTTATCTTTTCATCCAGCTGAAATCTCAGCTTGAATGTTTCCTTAGAAGCTCCCTCAACACAGTCAGTCCAAGTTCATAATTGGAGATAGCATGCATGGCAGCAGGACTACTATCTGAAGACACGCTAAAAAATCATCAGCTAGTTGAAAGTTCTCGAGAAGTTTACTCGCAATAAAATGACAATCGCAAGGGGAACAAAAGATATGCAACTGCGATATTTATATCAATTACATGCAAAAACCATCAAAAGCATGTTGTTACCAACAAAACACTCTATATCAGGCATTTTCACTATCATCACTCTATAACGTACCGAGTACTACTAGATTTTATCCTAAACCTATGTGGTACTGCTGACACAACAAACTGAAGAATCATTAAAAAAAAAAAGTCCTATAATCCAATAATTTCCATTCTAACTAGAAATCTTACTAGACGGGGATGTGCATATCAGAGCCGAAGGCTCAAGTCAAGCTTCTGCACCTCTGAGTGCTGTTCCAATGAAGGAGACTCCACCTGAAAGCTTCTACTCCACACCAAACTCTCTCCATCTACTGCCAAGGTAGCCAAAGCATTATTGCCAACATCAAGAGAACAAGGAGCCATGCTGATGATCCCGCCTCCACCTCTACTAGGCTTCTGAACGACAGAACGAGGCTGAACATGCAGCCACTGAAGGAAAGGCGAGCTTACATGCTGAGATCTTCGAGCAACTCCTCTTTCTTGCTTGTGGGCATTCTGGTGGCCACCCAGTGCTTGCGAGCTGAAGAACTTTCTCATGCAGAAGTTGCACGAGAAGACCTTCACTGGAGCTGGTTCAGATTTGAGCTTGGCCAAATTCCCACCAAGGGTCAAATCCAACCATGCCTTGGAACTGCCATCCCTAGTTTCTTCGTCAGGCTCACAAGTGTGTACTGAGTTGAGATTGCTTCCTGAATCACAAAATTCTTGCTCCATTTGTGCTTAATTTTCCCAGTGGGATGTCACACAGGCTTTTGTAGAATGGTTTGGTTCCTGTGTAGCATCTGTATGAGGGAATAAATATACAGGGTTGCTATGCAGCATCTTTGCCCCCACCCTCCAGAACAGTAGCTTAAGCACCCCCAGAGAATCTTGCATAATTGCGTGTCCTTCTAACATACCGATATTTGGCCTCATAATACCATAGAATAACCTTACTCCAAAGTTATTTTTGAATTTTGAAAAACCAGTAATTGAAACCCTCCTTGGTAAACTAATATACATATATCTATCGGTACAGAAATACTAGAGATATTCTAAGAGGAAGCAAGGTGCATATTCTAATAGTGTTTGATAGAGTTTACGTGTGAACCTGTCCATATGGATAGTGAAAGGGGTCAGGATGTGTATATGTGTTTCTATTTGTACTTCCTCCCTTACCCTAGGGAGCATATATCGATTCTTGCCTCAGATACCATTCTTTTTTTTTTTCCTCCCCTGATCAGGTTACGCCTACCTTTACATGCTTCTCTTCTAAGAAACTATAAACAGAGCTGACAATATCCAACAACATTTCTTCAAATTCTTGATACTCCACTCTTTTGAGAGGGTTAATCTCTGCTAAACATAGTTCTTACAATACAAAGGTAGCATCCTCAGCCACCATTAGTTGTCCACATAAGAAAAATTTACGATAAATCCTCGAAATATCAAAAACTGAGCAGGCCATTTTTTCGCCCTCATGTTATACAGACCAATTTCCTGACAGACCAATTTCCTGACCTAAGAGCTTAGCTTCACTCTCATATATAAAGCCATAGATTATCAATTTCATATTAATTCAGAAAGCACCGAAAATGTGATGAGGGTTCTTCTTGCTCTCAAGTCATACTGTTCAGTATAGTACTCAATAGAGGAATATCAAAGTAGCAGGCACCTTCTGTTAGTCGGGAACGATGATGTAATGCTCTGATAATGAAGCTTCTTAGCCATACAACTTTCTCTTATTCCTTCACATGGCATCTACCAACAACTGCACTCAGTACTTGTCAAAGATATGGGATCTCTAAAGTTTGTATTATTGCAAGTGCAGTGATGTTGATCTCTGTGATGCCCTACCTATATATTACAGTATGCCAGGCTGTCAGTCGTCAGATTGCGATGCAAACCCAAATGTTTTGCTACTTTCTAGAGTAGGAAACTCAGTAACAAGCTTTGTACCGTAGCTAATGGGATGAACCTCTAAGGGCACAGATTTCTTCAAATTACTGGAAAACAAATTCTAAGTTCCTATTTGGAGAACCACTACTAATTTCATAACTAATCATGAAATCCAACCAAAAAACTATCTACAAATACCACTTACTATTCAATGATAATACCATTAGCTTTGGCTCTGTCCATTTTTATTTTTCCCCTTTCATGTAGTAATCTCACCTCATGTTCTATGTGATTCGTGCATAATGGAATAATTCCTAACTGCTGAAAACTTTAAAATGGAACGGTTAAGGTCTTAATAGAGCATTTTGCTTTTTCACATGGCTAAGCAAATGGAAGAAGATATGTCGATCTTCTAAAAGAGAAGCATGTGCCGAGCAAGGATGATTTCAAGTAGCTTTGGCTACTTGAAATCTAACCAAAAAATTATCTACAAATACCACTTACTATTCAATGATAATATCATTAGCTTTGGCTCTGTCCACGTTTATTATTCCCCTTTTATGTAGTAATCTCACCTCATGTTCTATGTGATTCGTGCATAATGGAATAATTCCTAACTGCTGAAAACTTTTAAATGGAACGGTTAAGGTCTTAACAGAGAATTTTGCTTTTCACGTGGCTGAGCAAATGGAAGAAGATATGTCGATCTTCTAAAAGAGAAGCATGTGCCGAGCAAGGGTGATTTCAAGTAGCTTTCAAGTGAAGCAGTTCAATCAATAATTCCAGCAAGATGAAAAGTTAAGGAAAAAGTTGAGAATCTGCAAAGCAAACAATGGTGTCCTTGTTTGGATGCTTCTGAAGTATATTTCATGGGTGCTTTTGGTATCAGTCATTGTTTCTCGACACTTGGACGGCGTAGAGCTCCGGAAGAGGAATGGACTCATCATGCTAAAGTCGGCTCTCTCGAATTCCTTCAATCAAATGGGAGTACACTACTACTATTGCGAAAGTAGAAGACCCTTTGATTGGGAGGGATTGGGTGTAAAGCACAAACATTTCAATTCAATCTGGAACTAACCCACTTATGATCAAAGAAATTGTAGACACAACTTCAATTTCAGGAGAGACCGAAAGAGTTACATAATATACAATATTTAGAAGGTAAATCCTACAATATTCCTACATAAAATTGGCCTTCAAAATCTAATAATAAAGATATTAAAGAAGAAAATACAGAAAGATAAGTAAAAGCCAAACCAATTAAAGACCAAAAAAATTGAAAAAAGAAAAAAAAAAGAGAGAATCTGCATAACAAAATAACCAAAATAGAAGTAATAATAATTTCATAAATCTCTCTATAAAACATCCCCAAATTACAAACCTCATCCTAGACCTCATCCTCGTGCAGCAGCATGTTAGGGATCCCCTTGTTCACCGGGAACTTACGCCCCGTCTCGGGGCAGACCAGCGCCCCCTCCTCGAGGTGGATCTCGAGCAGTGCGTGGTGGAACCGCCGCAGGAAATCGTCAGACTCGAGCATCCCTGCGTCGGCTTCGTCGGGGATCTCGGCGTAGCCCAGGGCCCTGGCGGCGGAGGCGAGGGCCTTGAAGTCGATCTTCGGGAAGACGCTCCGGAGGAAGTCGGGGTTGAAGTCAACATCCTTGACGGCGGTCTGCTGGGCCTCGATGCGGAGCGGGAACCCGTTGACGACGCCCTTGATGTTGCTCGACAGCATGTTGTGGGTTAAGAGTCGCATCTTGGCTTGGCTTTCGATCCCTCGATTTTTCGATCTCTCTCGATTCGATCGATTTTGGTTTGGTTTGGAGGCGAGGGTTTCTAACAGAGGGATAGGGGAATTTCTAGAGGAGCACACCTTTTTTTCCCGGCGAACCCACTTAAAACTTTTCGAAATTCTATTTACAAACGAAAATTTATTTTTTTCACGCACTAATATTAAAATTACAAATAATTACAAGTCTGATATTTTCTTTTTTTATATACTAAATTACCTTTTTATCCCTGTTTTTAAATACAAATAAATTAAATTCTTTTTGAGCAGTTATGAAGCCCATCGAGGTAGAGGCGATTCTCGGTATCAGCAAGGTCCTCGTCGTCATCGAAGGAGACCGAGGAACCTGGGGTGATCGGGTGCTTGAGCCCTTCGGCGAGAAGATCGAGTAGTCGCCGAGGTTCTTGTGGCATAGACGTGGCGAGAGGGGGCCAAACGACGGTACGAAAGAAAACATCTGCATCTAGCAGTCGGCAGTGGCCGGAAAGTCTCCTGCTCCATTTCGCTTCAAACTGCACAAATAATCGATTTAAATCATCTAAATATCAATTTCCTCACAGATTTAGTGAAAAACTACGGAAATTTCTCCGATCTAAACCGAAATTAACAGGAAAACAGCAAATAAATCCAGAAAAAAATAATAAAAAAACCTACAAACATCAGAACTTCTCTAATCTCAAGAGAAACTGCAAAATAAGCGAAATAATCGAATACGCTATTGAATGATAAAAATCTTTTAATGAAAATTATAAAAAAAATAGCTAGAAATGATGATTTACATAGATCTACTCGAATTTGCGCGACCTGAAAGAAAACAGCGAGAAAACTCAAAGAAGAGCTGGCGATCTTCATCGATTTGGCTGAAACAGTGAGAATTCAGACAAATCTTAGTAGTAACTCAGCAAAAATAAGCTGAGAGAGAGAGACTTACGCCACTGTTCTCTAGAAAGAAACTAAGCGTCTTGCAGAGAGGGAAGAAGAAAGGAGGCAAACTTGTATTTGACTATATTGCCCTCGGTTGAAATTTATATGCTCTGGTTCTACGTGATTATTTGAGCCACTTCCACGGGCAAACTTGGATGAGAACTAGAGGGAAGAGCGAGATGCCGCGAACCGGAAGCGAGGGGGCCCACGTGACTGAGTATTTTGTAGGGTTAAATTTGGATAGAAATTTGGAGATAGAGAGTAAATAAGTGATTTTTCAAATTGTTAGTTTGGTGTAAAGAGTAAGTAGATGTGAAGAGTAAAATTTCGTGCATAAATAGAATTTTCCGTCGTTCAAGTTATATTTCAAAAATATCCTCTCATTTATCTTCTCTATGTTTCATATTTTTTCCCGCGCCATTAGAAAAGGGGAGGAAATCTCTTTCAAATTCTTCTTCAGCCTCTCCTTCAACTTACTATTGTTTGCTTATTCCTCTTCAGTAAATCAGCTTTACAATTGGCTTAAATCATCTCTTTCATTTTAAAAATCCTAAAAAAAAGTAGTTTTTTTTGTTAGTTGGCCTACGATGAAGAAAATGGAGAAGCCCAATATGACATTGGTTCCAATCGACAATAAAAAAAATCTTTGGAAGCATGAATTCATCATCCTCTTCGAATTTCTACGATTTTTAATTAAGTTTTAGATTTAATTAGCATAGAAATGGGTTAGGGTATTCGGGATTAATATCTCGAACAGAGAGTTCACTGTCTGGAATTGTTGGCCAAGACAGAAATATGTCCATCCGGGATCAATATCTCGAATGACATTTTTTGCCCCTTTTACTTATTTGCGTCATTCTTATTGTTTATTATGCTGTGTATTTTGGGATAATGGATGATGCTTTAACCATTGTAGTCGAGTTCATATGGTTTAACCATTGTAGTCGAGTTCAAAACGAGTTAGTTGTTGATTATAGTTCAAACTTCACAACAAGTGATGTATAATAATATAGAAAATTATGTATATTTAACGTTTTATATTTGGTGGAGATGTCTAACTGAAATATCGAGATTGTAATTTTTTGCAAATCGAGATGAACTTTGCAATTGGATCTGTGATACATGAAGGACGTTACGTTTGGTCATCATGGTTCAAAATCTGATAGTGGAGGTCAATATAAGAAAGGAAGAGTCTGATTTGATTGTGAAAGAAGTGGACGTCCAAAATTTAAAAAATTAAAGCGTGATGAAGGATTCAAGGTTAGTAAAAAATACTGATGCCCCTTTCAACTAAAGGGTTAACAGATCTCTATTTAGAGGTCCAAGTGGAAATTGATGGTTATTTCTGGTATGTATAATCATCCTGCAGCAGAATATCTTGACAGACACTCATATACAGAAAGACTATCACAAAGCGAGACCTCTGTTGTAATGGAGATGTCTAAATATCATATGCAACCGAAAGATATACTGATATCTTTGAAGCTGAAGGATCCAAAGAATACATCGACAATGAAGACAATAGATAATGCACGATACAAGTTTCGAGTTAATGAACACTGGGAGAACGCAAATGCAACACTTGTTTTTAAAAATTTCAAAGTGCAAGTACGTTAAGTGATATCGAAGCAATGACCAAACTAAATTAGTAACTGAGCTCTTTTGGACTCATCCGGTTGGTGTGGAACTTCTCCATGAATTTTTAGGTGTTATCATCCTGAATTGTACCTATAAAACTAACATATATAAATACCCGTTACTGGAAATAGTTGGCGTAACATCTACTAATATGTCATTTTGTGTTGTTCTTGCTTTTCTTGAAAGAGAGTGGGAAACCAACTATGCATGGGCACTCGATAAGTTGCATGGACTAGTTGTCAATGAGATTTATCTGAGTGTGATAGTAACGGACAGAGATCTTGTGCTAGTTAATGTTGTTCAATCCATATTTCCAATAAGCCGATATTTACTTTGTAGATGGTATATTAATCAGAATGTTTTGGCTCATTGCAAGAATTTCTTGGACCAAAAGGCTGAATGAGAGAGATTTTTCTCAATGTAGAAGTTTGTTATATTATCTGATACTCTTGAGGAGTACGATGCAAATCGGAGCATACTCATGAATGAATTCTGAGCATGCCCCGATGCGATTGATTATGTTACGAAGACATGCTTGGATCTATATAAAGAGAAATTTGTTGCCTACTAGACAAACATGTGTCTCCATAAGGATAATGTAACAACTAATCGAGTGGAGAGTGCACATGCCAAATTGAAGCGGCAACTAAGAACTAGTCAAGGCAATTTCGAGAACTGCTAGAGCAGCATTCACTCTTTACTTGAACTGCATCATACTGAGATTAAAGTATCTTTCCAAAAAAAAGCCTTACAATAGTGAATCAGAATTTTATGTTGGAAATTTTAGAGAACTTTGGGGCGTGATATTATTCATGTATTGAATTTGATATTGAAATAATTAAGAAGATCTGCTTCTATCTGAGTGGATCCAGTTGAATGTGGTTGCATAATTTAGCGCACTTATAACTTGTCGTATGCCCATAAAATTGCAATGTATCAAAGAGACAATTGACCAATCCCATTGGATTGCATTGACCACTACTAGCGAAAGCTTGATATGCTCTCAGTTAAAGCATTAGTTGTTGAAAGTGTTTGTTACAAAAAGATGTGGAGGTTTTATTTTTAACTTCCTTAAATGTGACAATGAGGAACGAGTTCGGAGGTTGAAAAGTTGAATGAAATATCAAATCTAGTAAGTTCTTCTCTTGCTGATCCTATTCTAAAGGTGATAGTACAGATACCACACCGGAAAAAGAAGCTTGATATATCGACAAAACGGAATCCATGTGCATTCGAGCTAATTGCTTCTGAAACGGACAGTTGTCCCCCCCTGATGAAAGCGGTGATTGTCCAAAGGAAACGTGGGCCGATGAAGTTTATGCCAAGGAGGAAACCTAAGCGGATGGTTAGTTGTTTGGGGTACAGATTTATATCCCTACATAATTTAGTACATAAACTTCGGACTTTATATTTCTTTATTCTTACAGGAGTCTAACCCAGTTGAACCACCATCACTGGAAACTTCAGAGCTTGTACTTCCCCTCCTTTTAGAGCCCGAGCCCATACGTCTGCCAAAGCCCAAATTTAGGTATGAAGATTCGCTGCCTGATTTCTTCCTCCCCTATATCAGCCATGTTGGTGAAGTCAAGTGACGAAAATTGTGGGTTTAGAGTAATCGCAGATAGCATTGGTATCGGGGAGGATCAGTGGGGTTAAGTTTGCAGAGAGCAGAGACTTGCTATTCGAACTAGACAGAAATGAGCTATTTTACATTACTTTATTTGGAAGTGTTGATCGATATGTTGAGCTACGGAATTCAATAAACTATTTTAAAGAATTTCCAAGAGTCGACCACTGGATGATGATGCCTGACATGGGTCATTTGATAGCGTCGCGATTTAATTTAGTGTTATGCTTCCTTTCTAAGGTGCAATGCCTAACTTTCTTGCTGCTAAGATCACTGCCTCTGGCCTCTAATCTCGATATAAAGGAAGTGACCATAGCTTTTGTTAGAGAGTGTCATTTTGTCTCGGTAAATTTTCCATCCTATTTTATTTAAACTTTGTCATTTTTCCTTCATTTTCATCCTTTGACTACAAATTCAAATCCATATTGCTCTTTCAAACATGTAGGTTACATTGAATCCGCTCTATCATGTTCCCAACATTGCACTTAATTGGCAACGCCATCATGACCCTATGGCTAGTGGATGGGATACATTATATGTTGACCGTATTGAACAATTCCAGCAACTTGTGCCACCGACTATAGCAACACAAGATATAATTGAGTTGTAATAAATGATATGATGGTTGCAATCATCATATATATATTTTTTTGTAAACCCTAACTCTGCTATCTAAGTGATCTATGAAGCTAATACAAGATATGGTTTGCATGATAAGTAGACCATATTAAATAATTTTTTGATAACTCTGGTATCTAAATTATTCAATACGTTCTCCATTATATGTAGACCCGTATCTAATATTTTTTTGTGAATCCTAACTCAAGATATGTGACGCTTATTCGAGGTATATAAATAGCTTGTGTTGCCGAAAACTTTATTGTGTTGAGTTATAATCAAATATATCATGATTTGACTTGCTTGTATATAATTTTTTGTAATCAATTATGCTTACTTTTAATTCTAATAAGTGTTGATTAAAACTTTGTTGCTCGTACGAATCTCTACTATTTGGCATAGACAGACCAGACAAAAATAAGGGATTCGGGACTGTAACCTCGGATATATGTTAAGATATCCGGTGTGTACACCCCGAAAATATTTGATCTAACATATTCCAGAAAATGTCTCTGTTCAGGGTAGACAGTCCGGATCTACTAGGATAAATTGGGACTGTAAAACCGGATAGTACTAAACGTATCCGAACAGTCCACCCCGAACAAAGCAGACTTCAAATGTTTGTCTCTGTTATCCGGGTTAGACAGTCTGGATTAACTATAGTTAATCCAGTTCTGTAAACTCGGATCACACAAAACATGTACGGACTGTCCACCCCGGAGAGAGTAGGCTTAACATGTCTATCTCTGGTATTCGGGTTAGATAGTCCGGATTAACTACTATTGATCCAGGGCTATAAACTCGGATCTTACAGAATACATCTGCACTGTACACCCCGGACAGAGCAAATGGAATGTCTAACCTAGTAGATCTGAGGTGGACAGGCCGGATGTTCTAAGGTTGGTACGGTTCTGTAAGCCCGGAAGTTGAAAATGGATCCGGGCTGTCCATCCCGGACAGAGTAGATGGAACATCTATCTCTGTTATCCGGGGTGGCCAGTCCGGATAAACAAGAGCTTATTCGGGATTGTAATCCCTGTAGCTTTGTCCGGGCTGTACACACTGGATATCAGTTTTTAATCTGGTATGTACACCCCAGATATCAATTTTTATCTCGCATTTTTGGCCCAGACAGGGTGTTACAAATGATCTAGACATGCATTGAATTCAATCCACTGTCTACATATACATTTAAAGATACAAGTAACTCATGAGGCCCAAGATAAATTCTAGCACAAAAAATATATAACATAACCCATGCAAACATTTATATGTACATTACTTTAAACATCAGGAAGTTAAAACGTTCTGGATCAATATAATTAGAGTCTTAAACAAAAATACAACTAAATATAATGTCTTCATGGTTTCAAAGGTTACAACTTAACATCCGTGTTAACAAGAACAAACATCGAATACCCACTAAATTTAACATCTCCATTACTTCCTAATGGGTTGACGATGTCTAGTAGAACTTGAACCTTCGGTGGGGGTCTGCAATATAGGCAGATCCTCAGGTTGTGTTACAGTCGTATCCTCAGGTTGTGTGCACCCGATCAAAACTGATTTGATCTTCACGAGTGAATTATATAGCAAGCTCAGACGCTTGTTACTTACGATCTCGCCTTACGCCAGAAAGATATCAATAATTGCTATAGCTTGGTTAAATCTTTATTTATATTATGAAAAAGCAAATATAATTATGAATATATTTAATAAAATCACATAACTAAAAGCCTAAAAATAAATACTTACCTCTTCAGTATTTGTTTGTGGGACATTATGCGCTCCCTCTCGATTTGAGGCTTGAGTGGATGGACCAATAAAGTGTCAAGATATCTTATCAAACCACGACATGCAATCAGGCGTGTACTCTCCCAGGTTACCTGCCTCTATGCCTCGATGCTCCTGCGTTAGTACATGATCCAACCAACTCAGCCATATTTCCTCAATATATCCATATGTCACCAAATAGGTTTTGCTTGTAAGTTCATGTTTTTCTCTTGTTGGAGCGAATAGTAGAGGTGAAATGTATTGACAACGCCCAAAATGCCTTAACACCCGAACAAGGTTATAAGGCTCGATCATGTCCTTCATTTTCAATGTACCCATATAAAAAGAAACCTCCTGAAGTGGGTGGGTATCCCTAAAGTGCTGATATGGGTACCATGTGACCTACAATGTCAACATATTTCAAAAACAATATATAAAATTGATATTATTATCGGCTAGAAATGAATACCAAACAAATTTAAGTATTGCCTAACCACATTGACCATCAGCATATCAAGCCTTTCCCTAATGGCTATGACGTGATCCAAAGTCACAATATTGTCATGTCTACTCAGCCATTGGTATGCTTGTGGCGGTCAGGTCTGTAACCACTGTTTAAAACTGGCATTAATGACGGAAAGTGTGCGAAAATCCATGCCTGCAACAATATTAAATATCCAGATAACTGTGTCACATGGGCTCGTGAGTCAAGATCGAGCTGTTTGTACAAATGTGCTAGAGCTCCTGCACCCCAGGCATATGTATGCACGTTCTCGATATCTTGTAGAAGTGCAAAGTAGTCAATAGAGACCATTGTGCCGCTCTTGTCCCTGAATAGTGTGCACCCGAGAAGATAAAGCAAGTACGCTTGTGCAGCACATAATATTCTCTGATTTGAAGTTGCATCTGTCACACCGCTAAACCGTTTTTTAGCCAATCAAGGCACACTGAAACTCCACCTTTCATATTTAGCTCCTCAAAAGCTTCATTATACCTGACACCCAATAAGTGAGTTGCTCAACGGCAATGAGCACATTCGTTCCGTCTGGAAGGCTAACAGACTTTCCTATGACCGGCAAACCAAGGAGATAGGCTTCATCATCGAGGGAGATCGTCATTTCGCCAAAAGACAAGTGAAAAGTATTAGTCTATGGATGCCAATGCTCGATAAATGCAGTTAACTCAATGCTCCTAATATAATGATAAGAATATATTATGAGCGGATATAAAGAGGAATTATTGATGTGCTGCACGAAACGGGTATTTGGTTGTCGAGATTCTTGAGACCATGCTTTTATTTTTTTCGAGTGATTAATGCACCGCAATGGATCTCGTTCTTGAAACGATAACAAAGCACGATATTTTAAATAAACAACTACACATTTAAAATTTAAATCCAAGTTGTTATGTCTAATCTCATTTTTAGATATAAGGAAAGCAATGTGCGTTCTGAAACTTGTCAAAAGAGACAAATCAACCGGTCCTCTACTTATTGGCCACACCTCCTCTTCTTCCGAGTCCGATTCATCGATGCTTGCTCTTTCTTGTGAAACACCTTGATGAATGCATAATGGAAGGGTCTCCGTGGCAGCATCAGCCTGCGAATCTGGTTCATTACGGATTGCAGGAATGTTAGGACCGACGGCCGGACGGATCCCTATTTTCTTCCTCCTATTCAATGCTGTCTGTCGAATGCGCGATGGTTGATCCATATGTAAATCACCAAAAATTATATTTACACAATGAAATTTTAAATTGTCAACCATATGCTAATTAAATTTGCCTGTCTAAATTTATTAAATATTATAACATAAATAGAAAATAAAGTGTACCAATTTAACCCTAACACTAAAAACCTACCGATTAATAAACATTATAAATTTCACACTTCACCGTTTCACAATCCGACAACCATTTCTCGATAACACCAATAAAATCTGAGCCTTTTTACCCAACTATGCTTTTCACTTCATCATAATAACATGAAAATTTTCAATTTCTTCCAAATCCATTGTCACTTAACTGTTCCTACCCTCATCAGACCTCATTTTCCAATTTTCTCCAAGTCAAATATTTTAAATTAACACAATAATTTAGGTTATCATTTTTTTTACCTCTTGCTAAAAAAACTAGCGCTTGGGGAAGAAGGGAATTGCAGTGGCTACAAGCGGCAACCAGTGGCGGGCAGACTACGGCGGCTAGGAGCGGCAGCGACCGGCAACGAAACAACGACAAATTCTGGTGTGCTAGGGCTTGGGGAAGATGGGCTCGAGTGGAATGGTCGGTTTACATTCTCAACTGCTTAAGAATGTGGGAGAGAGAAGATGGGGAGGGTATTTTAGTATTATAAGTGTGCTCACAAGGAAAAACCCTCTCTTTTCAAAAGAGAGGGTGTTCTCACTAGGAAAAGTTCGCTCACTAGGAAAAATAGTGTGCTCCTTTAGAAATTCCTAAGGGATATAAACTTTTAAGCTCCCTCGCTTGCTTGGGCCTCGAGAAATTCTATTCAGGCAAACCACTTTGCTTAGGAACCCCACTGGAAATTCTATTCATGCACAACAATTTACTCTTCACGCGAAATAATTAGGGAAAATTCTAAATGTGCACCATATTTGTCCTAGTGAGCCCCAATTTCTTAGTAAGCATCGCATGTTTTTGAAATATGACCATTTTTTCTTAGTAAGTACCATTATTTTCCCAACTTTACCCCCATAACCACCCCGTGAAACCTGTAGATACTAATATATATATATATATATATATATATATATATATATATATATATATATATATATATATATATATATATATATATATATATATAAAATAATTATAATAATAATAATAATAATTAAAAAAATTGCAGGACAACCCGCCAGGAGGGCACCAGCGGGAGATCTCCTGCCGGTGTCGAGCACCCGCGGGAGGGCTCTAGCGGGTGAGCACCCGCGGGAGGAATCCCGCAGGTGCCCTCGGCGGGAGGAATCCCGCAGATGCCAACCCACGGGTTATTTTTCGCCTATTTCCGTTTGTTTATCTCGTTGATATCCCGTGATCCGATTTTTGAGGGAAGATTCGAGCCGGATTTCGAGCTTCCTCAGCTTGTAAAAGATAGGAGTTAACTCCAGAAAATGGGACTTTTGGACGATTTTGGACGAGCTCGTGAAATCAAGGAGCGGAGCAGAGCCATCCCCTTCCCGGTCAGACGGTCAACGGAGTGCACCAGCGAGGCTCCATCGCCACCCGAACCCACATCAAAAAGGAAATAAATTAATATTCCCGTTCTTGTTATTCCTCAATTTTTTTTGTAATTCTCAATTTTCTTTTGTAATCAAATAATTTTGCAATGGAAGGAGAAATTCAATTTTTGAGCAAACTAGAACTGGCGACCACAGTGGGAGTTTGGGCAGCGCAATACGATCTTTAAATTTTTTTTAATTCGGAACCTAGGCGTTATCGCCAGGCTACGATAAAAAAATTATGAGGCGTCATCACCCATAAAATAAAGACAAGACGTCATCGCCTGTCAAAAAAAAAATTTATGAGGCGTCATCGCCCATAAAAAAAAGACAAGACGTCATCGTCTGTCAAAAATGTGAGACGTCATTGCCCATTAAAATTAACAAGGGGTATTGCTTGTTAAAAAAAAATTATTATGAGGCGTCATCGCCCATAATAATAGTAAAAAAAAATGTCATCGTCTGTAAAAAAAAAAAAAAGTGAGGCGTTATCACCCATATAAAAAAAAGGCCCACAAAAAATTGACAAAACTGTAAAAATAATAATAAATAAATAAAATATTTAACAAAAAAGAAGTGCGGTACGAGGGTGCTACCCACGGGTTGCAACCCGCGGGGATGCCAAGCAAAAAAAATTAATAAAAAATAAAAAAATAAAAATTGAAAAATAAATAAATAAATAAATAAATTTACAAGTCCTCATCGCCTATCAAAATAAAGAAATAAATAAATAAAAATAAAAAAAAAATAATAAAAGGCTAGGTGTGATCACCTAAAAAAATAATAATAAAAACAAAAAAAATTCAAAGGCGTCATCGTTTATAAAAAAAAGTGAGACGTCATTGCAAATATATATATATATATATATATATATATATATATATATATATATATAATAAAAATAAAAAAAGATAAAAAAAAGAAAAAAATAAATAAAAAAAGGGTCAAAGATCTAAAAAAAAAATCAATCCTACGTCTCTATGACTGAGGATAGAGGGAAGTTTGGCATGTATGTCCAAATAAATTTCTCGCCAACCCCATCATGCGGGGGGTAAAAAGCATGAATTACCCAACCCCATCAAGGCAACGGAAAGAGAATAAATTTCTTGCAAACCCCATCATACTGGGGGTAAGAGCATGAAATTGCCCAACGCCATCAAGGCAATGGGAAGAGAACAAATTTCTCGCCAACCCCACCATGCTGGGGGTAAAAAGTATGAATTACGTAACGTCATCAAGGTAACGGGAAGATAATAAATTTCTTGTCAGCCCCATCATGCTGGGAGTAAGAGCATGAAATTGCCCAACGTCATCAAGGCAATGGGAAGAGAATAAGTTTCTCGCCAACCCCATCATACTGGGGGTAAAAAAGTATAAAATTACCCAACGCCATCAAGGCAACGGGAAAAGAATAAATTTCTCGCCAACCCCATCATAGTGGGGGTCAAAAGTATAAAATTGCCCAACGACATCAAGGTAACGGAAAGAGAATAAATTTCTCGCCAACTCCATCATATTAAGGGTCAAAAGTATGAAACTACCCAACGCCGTCAAGGCAACAGGAAAAGAATAAATTTCTTGCCAACCCCACCATGCTGGGGGTAAAAAGCATGAACTACCCAACGTCGTCAAGGCAATGAGAAGAGAATAAATTTCTCGCCAACCCCACCATGCTGGGGGTAAAAAAGTATGAACTACCCAATGCCGTCAAGGCGACGGGAAGAGAATAAATTTCTCGCCAACCCCACCATGCTGGGGGTAAAAAGCATGAACTGTCCAATGCCGTCAAGGCAACGGGAAGAGAACCAGTTTCTCGCCAACTCCTTCATGCTGGGGTAAAAGTATGAATTGCCCAACGCCGCTAAAACAAATAAAAGAGGAAAAGTTTTGCATTTAAGCCCAAACAAAATTCTTAACAACTCTCCATGCTGAGGGGAAGAGTAAGGCTAGCCCAACTCAAACGGTAGTTGGTAAAGACTAATCAAATCCGTTAATAGCTGGGGGTTTGCTAAAAATTCTATGACAAATATGTCACAACAGTATCTTTATCCGAATATAAGGATACATCACTGCCCAAAACTGCTAAAGCAAAGGGAAGAGGAAAAGTTTGGCATTTAAGTCAAAACGAAACCCTCGATAACTCACCATGCTGAGGAGAATATCATTGCTAGTCCGACTCAAACGGTAGTTTGTAAAAACTAATCAAATCCGTTGATAGCTGGAAGTTTGTTAAAAACCCTAATCAGATAAATCTCTTGTCACGTTAAGATTTCACCTCTGACAACAAAACTGTTCTTGTTATTTTTTCCTCCAGCAGAACAAGTGACACTCCAAAATATTTGTCAAGTTAAAATCATACCTCTGATATCATAATTCAAAATCAAGTGAGATAAAATCCAATTAAATCTCCTGTCATGTTAGGGTTTCACCTCTGACAGAAAAGAACACTCACACTTCATCAAGTCCAATATTATAGCTTCTGATAAATTTGTTTTTGATAGCATTAAGTTAAAAATTATCTCTGACGAAAATCATCTCCCTATCAAGTTAACAGTTACCTCTGGTAGTCCGATTTCAAGGCTAAATACGTTAACCGTCACCTCTATTTAGTCAGTTTGTTCCTATCACGACCAGATCCTCTGAATAGGTTGAGCTCTAAGACACGTTTAATGTCACATCTGTCTTTTCCTGATCCGTCATACTAGATGTCACTGAACGGTTGGGATTCTAATGAGCACGTTAACATGATACCTCTGCTTGACCTAAAATAAGCATGTTAACATCATACCTCTGCTTGTCACCCAATGAGTACGTTAAAATCATAGCTCTGCTTGTTATTGAATAATTGAATAAGCATGTTGACGTCATATCTCTGCTCATATTCCATGAATATGTTAACAATTACCTCTGTATCCTTTACACGTCTGATGGCCAAAATTAAAGAATCCAAAGTGTTTCGAAATTCAGTACGGCTAAATACAGAACTTTGAAAACTTTGGAGGGGGTTATGTAGATACTAAATATATATATATATATATATATATATATATATATATATATTATAATAATAAAAAAATAAAATAAAATAATAATAATAATAATTAAAAAAAATTCGCGATACAACCCGCAGGAGGAATGTCGCAGGTGCCCTCCGCGGGAGGAATCCCGCAGGTGCCCTCCGCGGGAGGAATCCCACAGATGCCAATCTGCGGGTTGTTTTCTGCCTATTTCCGTTTGTTTATCTCGTTGATATCCATGATCCGATTTTTCAAGAAAGATTCGAGCCGGATTTCGAGCTTCCTCAGTCTATAAAAGATAGGAGTTGACTCCAGAAAAGGGGACTTTTGGACGATTTTGGGCGAGCTCGTGAAATCAAGGAGCATAGCAGATCCATCCCCTTCCCGGTCAGACGGTCAACGGAGTGCACCAGCGAGGCTCTATCGCCATCCGAACCCACATCAAAAAGGAAATAAATTAATATTCCCGTTCTTGTTATTTCTCGATTTTTTTTGTAATTCTCAATTTTCTTTTGTAATCAAATAATTTTGCAATGGAAGAAGAAATTCAATTTTTGAGCAAACAAAACCCACTCTTGGAACCCCTGTTTCGCCTCTTCCTCCCTTCGGTTGCCCCTCCGACCAGAGTATCGCCACCCTTATGCCACCTATGCAGTCTCAGGTGACGATCCATGTGCCCCCCACATTCCGTCGGGTTCGTCTACAATAAATCCTGACCCTATCAAAAAATTTGTATAAAAAATCAAAAAAAGAACTGGTCAGGAATTCGATGCTAAACAAATAAGTACACCGTCCAGGTTTGTTAACCTGGGTAGTTACTATACAGGTTGAGGAGTACTCACTGACTAGTGTTTTCGTCCCCACACCCAAGCAAGACACGTGACTACTCTAAATAAAATTAAAATCTTTAAATCTTCTATTTATAATTGATCGATCAAGTTATGCTTCACATTGAGTCAAAAAATGGTTTATACATATCTCTAAATGAGATTAATCCAACTTGGGTAATTTTGTATTCTTATTCTCCATTTTTGTCAATATGTCCTTAACCAATAATGGATTTTTCTTTTTGGATTTGCCCCAAAAAACCTAAACAAACCCTACACAGTGATGCAACTAACGACCTTAAAATTTTCTAGGGGATTTAGAATTTTCAAGATCATTTTTTTTTTTTTTTTTTTTTTTTTTGGTATTTGAGTGTGCAGGAGATAAACATTATCTAATAGGTTTGAGAAAGGAAGTTGAAGGGACTGATGCTCACTAGGAAAAAAGGAGAGAGGAAATGGAGAGAATGGTGCTCACTAAGAAATGGGTTAAAGGATTTTTTCGGTCAAAAAAATTTATCGTAAACTTGTAATTATTTATATATTAGGTGATGATGCTCACTAAGAAAACTATGATGCGCATTTACAATTTCTCATTTTCAAGTTCACTATTTTCTTTTTGCTTGACTAAAATTGCCCTTTCAAATCTCAAATATCTAAGTATCTAAAATGTCTGGAAAATTAAAAACATCACCGTCTTTTTTTCTCTCCTCTCTCTCTCAAAAAAATCTCTATTTTTAGTGTTTTTTTTTTTAATTATCTAAATAGCTAAACTCATCCATTTTCTAACTCTCTAAATTTTTGCATTTGCGCTCTTTCAAAAAGTTGGGAAGAATTCTAGGGTCTTTAGATTCACTGTGAAGTTAGGGTTTAGGGTTAGAGTTGGAAATAAAAGTGCGCGTCTTGAATAAAGATTGGATGATTTAAAACTAAAAGTGGTGTATGTGGGCATCAAGATGAAAGTGGTGTGTGTGAATAGAATTTTCCACCTTTGAAACTTCGAAAAAACTACAAGTTCGCTTTTTTTTTTTTTTTATACTAAGTTGCCCTTCTCCATTTCCAAATCTCCCAAAGTTCTAAAAAATTACAACCCTGTCATCATTTTCTTCCTCTCCTCTTTCTAAAATAAAAAAGCACACATCTTTTAGTTTTCTCTTTAAATCATTAAAACAAACCCATCTCCTTCTACAAGCTCGTTTTTGTTCTAACCCTCTAGGAAGGATGACAAGCTCGTTTTTGTTCTAACCCTCTAAATTCCTTGCATTTGTATTCCTCCAAGAGTTAGCAAGAATCCTAAAGTCTTCGAGTTCATTGTGATTAGGGAAAACAGAGTTTAGGGTTAAAAAGTTTTTTTGAAGAAATAGACAAGTCCCACATGCAATTGGTGTTGGTTGACGAATATCTTAATTTAGAGATACTAAGTCTAACATGCAACTGGCGTTAGTGGATGAATCTTCTTATCTAGAGGTACGAATAAAACTTATTCTTAGCTGAGATGTGTTGCATCGGAAAGATTGTTTAATGACAGATCTTCCTCCATTGGTTGAGATTGAGAGAAAAATAAATTTGGTTTACGGGCAAAATCCTAAGTACCTTGTTCTCGCCTTTTTTGCTGGCAGTTGGAATTTAGGGCAGGTTTTGTTGGGAAGCAACCAACTGGTTGGGTTGGGTTTGGATAGATTGGGTTAGATCAGGCGGAACTTCATGCACGTGGGGTGCATGCATGACATTTCATTGTACTATGCATTTGCACTTCGTTGGGAGTTTCCAATAGAAGCACACCATTTTTCCTAGTGAACCCACTTAAGAACTATTAAGATTAAAAGCCCAAACCAAAAATACATTATCTAGTGGGTTTATTAGGAAAAGTGGTGTGCTCATTTAGAAACTCCCACTCTGTTGTTCTACGCATTTTTCATATACGTCCCTGGAAACAACAACTACACCAACTAAGCCTTTTATCTCAAGTACTTGAGATAGGCTACATGAACAAAAAAAGAATCACGCTAGATCGATCACGTTGATAGTCTTTCTCCTTTCATTTCTGTCAAGTAATATCTTTTCATTTAGATATCTAGAATTCATATCTTTTCGTATCACCTCCATCTATATTTTCTTTGGTCTTATCTTCGTTCTTTTAGTTTATGTTACATTGATAAACTTTCCTTGTCGAACTGGTGCATATTTAGGCATATGTTGCACATGACCAAGCCATCATAAGCGATTTTCTCGCATCTTATCGATAGGAGATACACCTAGTTTAGCACAAATATTTTCATTTCTCACTTCATCTCTCTTAGTGTTGCCGCATATCCAGTAGAGCGCGCATCTCTGTTACACTTATTTTCTGTGAATAACGTTTCTTTAAAGTCCAACATTTTGTGCCATATAATAAAGGTGGCCTAATAGCAGTCCTATTATATTTTTCCTTTAATCTTAACAGAATGTTACAGTCGCATAAAACTCCCGTTGCACTCCTCTATTTCAACCAGCCAGTTTGTATCGTATGATTAATATCATTATCAATCTCTCCATCATTCTGAATAATAGAACCCAAATACCTAAACTGACTGCTCATTTATATTTCTTACCTGTCCAGTGTTACAGTATTATAGTCTACGGTTTATCGTTTACGTCCCTTGGAAATCTTTCTTTTTTGATTTGTAATGTTAAGGACTATATACTTTAATATGTACTCTCCTAAAATATTAGTTAGAGCAATACTCCAAAATAGCTATAAAAAAATAAAAGAGGAAAATATTTTCCAACCAAGATTGATATTGACTTGGCAAGTCCGAATATATCTATGTAATGAATATGGACTTTGCAAGTCTAGATTTGTATTAATTATTTTACGGAAGATAATCTAATATTACTAATTATATTCTTTGCTATTAATTATCATTCTTTTTCTGTACTCATTGGTGAATGTATACTTGGAAAGAATCAAGTATACGTAGGTGATTAAAAGGAACAAAGATTTTTTTCTCAAAAAAGTGAAAAATAAATTTTAAAAATAGATTAAAAGGGAAAAGGAAAATTATTAAAATTTATTGGATAAGGAAAATAATATTCTCTGACGTTAACTATTATTTTTTATGTGCTAATTGATTAATTTAGTTTATGATTAAATTAACTCATTTGAAAAAAAAATCATTCGATGTTAAAAACTATTTCATAAAAAATATTTTAAAATAAATAATTATAGTTTATTGACTTGCTAATTTTATATTATTGACAATTTGTAATATGAGAAAGAATGGTTTTATGATGTATTTTGCTAGTAATATAATGAAATTAATTGTAATTAATATTTTTTAAAGCTAATAGATTGTAAGTATTATTACTAAAGAATTTATGAAACTAGATTTGGGAAGCCGTAATTTAGTATTTAGATAAATTCTTATATGGCAAGTCTAGATTCATCAAAATATTAAATCAGGACTTGCCAAGAGCAGATTTTGTTGTGATTGGAAATTATTTTTTCTGGGTCGCTTTATGAAATATTTTATTTTTCTAAGACTACTTTGAAAAATTGCTCAGCACATTTTTTTAGTGTATTTTTCTGTTTAAAAAAATGACTATTAAAATTATTTTACTATTGGTATAACATATTTTTTCTTTTTAAAAAAAATGATGAACGACATTGTGTATCATATCATGACTCTAAGGCTGTGTTTGGATTGAGGGAAAATGAAGGAAAAGAAAAGAAAAGGAAAGGAAAAATTATTTTTCACTATTTGGTTAGAGGGAAAATTAGAAAGAAAATAAAAAGGAAAGAGAAAATGTATTAGGTTTTCTTTCTTTTTCCTTTTCTTTCTCAAATCTAGGAGAAAATGAAAGCAAAGGAAAGTTGAGAGGAAAAAAAAAAAAAAAAAAAGAAATTTTTGCAGAAATTCCCTTGTAATTTTAGTTTCAAGATATTTTTAATTTTTGTGAAGTTTGGACCATTTGGTTATTATATGCTTAATTATTTAAAAATTAAAAATTATATCAGTAATATGTAAATTAATATTAAAATTTTCTATAGTTTAATTAGAATTATATTTTCCTTTTAATTTTCTATTGAGCAATCAAACATAAGAAACTGTCTTCTTTTAAAATTTTCTTGAGATTTTCTTCTTCATTTTCTTTCTAACCAAATATAAAAATGAAAACCAATTTCCATATCATTTTCTTTCCTTTTTTCTTTCTCTTTCCTTTTCTCTTCTTTTCCTTCATTTTCCCTCAATCCAAACACAGCCTAAGGTTGGAAATACGATCCAATATTTTTCCTTGTGATTCCATCGCAAAAGGTTAGCGGTAAGAAAAATTATATTCATTTATTGGCTCCACTCACAGCCATCTAATTATATCCGTTTATTGGTTTCTCTATCTCATTACTAACTTTAGATTCTACTAAGTTTCTTTTTCTTTTGAGAATAAGATCGTAACTGGACTAATTATCAAAATAGAATTTTCCCCTTTTAGGCCTCTCCTGACTTTCTACTCTTTTTAAGCATAATTATTTAGTAAAAAAAATCTTCTCACCTTCCAGTTGTTATTGTTATTGTTATTGTTTTACCTTTAGTTAATATGTACATAACCCATGTATCATGTTATCAAGGACTGTCTATTAACTCGCAAACTGTTTGTATTTGGGTTAGTGTTCAGTTAGGTTTTAGCATTTCCTACTTGGGCCTTTTAGGCCTCTTTCCACTTTCTAATCCTACAATTATTTGTAATGAATGATATAAAAAAAATAGGGACTGCTCTTACCAATAAAATAAAATATTAAAAGTATTTGTGAATATTAATTTTATTCTCCTTTAATATTGTATTCAATTCTTAATTGAGATTTATTTTCATATTAAAATTGTTAATAATTGCGACATATAATATTCCTAAATCTTTGCTATCCGTATTTTTTTTTGAGCCCTATCGTGCTAAATCAGGATTATCAAAGTTTAAATTGGACACCAAAATTATTTTTGCTGACTGTAACTTGAAATCCAAAGCTCCAAATAACTTTCAATGTGGAAATTATTTTTAAATAGTTATGTTTTTTAGATAAATTAATTTCAAATGTATAGTACAGTAAGAGAAATATTATGAAATTTTTCGTACAATGACTGCAATGAGAGATAGAAATTTAATATTTAATTAACAAAATTTAGAAATTTTATTCTCTCACTTTCCAAATAACTTCTCTCACTAAATTTGGCAAAATAACTAAATTAAAATTTAACTTATTTTATTCTCTCACTTTCTAAAGTTTCTAAAGGGGCATACCAATTTTCTGAGTGAGCCCACTTAATAAAAAATGCCCTGCAAAGTGGGCTCACTAGGAAAATTGGTGTGCCCCTTTAGAAACTCCCCTCCTTGAATGGTTCATGCACTAGGTACCCCAGCCAACAGGAATCCAACATAGTCTTTAAGGAATCAAAGTATAGCAGGATGAAATGGACATCTGACAAAAAGTCCAAGCAGTATGAAAGGAGATGGAGTCCTCCAAAGTATTATGGCGACTGTCAGCAAGAAAATATCGATAAATATACAACCCTAAACATAACTTTGCTCAAATTCTAAATAAAATCTAGAAAGAGAGATTTCTCTCTCTGCCACCGTCACCATTTAGAATTCTCCAATGATAATATTACAGAGATATCGGACATGGCACTAAAAATTGTTATTAACTAAAGAAAGATATTGTGAACCTCATCCGATGAAATCGCCTTAAAAACTTCATTGATAAAGATAAATCCAAAGATAATCGACTAGCCCTCCTCAGAAGCTTCAAGGCAACGAGATGATCTGAGAAGTAGACTAGATTTCACAGGCCTCTTACTTGATGGGCTCTTTTCTTCGCGAAAATGGGCTAGTCAAATTATAAATTAACAATAGTCCCTCACTCCTGAGAGTTCATTCCATTCCAATAGACTCTTAGGGTGTGTTTGTTTGCATGGAAGTAGAATGAAAGTAGTGAAAATAAGGCTACTTCTACTACTTCACTTGTTTATTTGGATAAGAAGAGAATTAAAAGTTATTTCTAGTAGAATGATATGGATTTTATGTGGCATCCCAACTTCCCATTTTCTCTTCCTTTCATTTTTGATTAGAAGTACTCTTCAACCTCAAGGAACAAGATAATATATTATTTTTTTATTAGTTTCTCATTATTACTTCTCAATTCTACTCAATTAACAAATATATTAGTATTATTTTTTATTTAATTTGATAATAAAATAATATTTTTAATATTTTACTTTTTACTTCAGACACTTTATTGTCAAATCCAAAAGTGACATTTACTTTATTGTCCTATGGGGTACTTGTCTGGAAGTAGATTTTTCTTGGCAATGTTCACGGATGGCAAGTTGAGAGCTCTTCAAGGGAGCCCCTAAGTTGCAGTGGTGGTGATTTGTAAAATAAATTAACTGGTGAATGGGTGTAATAAGATAGCTGGCAAACTCGTGCCATGAAGCTACCGGAGGTCCACTATTCGCGAATTTGTGCCTTTGGGATTTAGTCCGAAGGCTAAGAGAGTTCCGACAGAGTCATGCCTTGAGCGATATCGTGCCTTGATGATATGACTCGTTGAACTTGGGCTTTCGCTTAAATGGGTATTTGCAGATGTTGGCATTCTAGATCCAAAGTGGGTTTCTCGTTAAAGTGGGCATTCGCTCATCAAGTTGGACTTTCATCGAGTTGGCCATTTTGCCAAGGTGGGTATCCGCTGAGGTGGGCATTCGCCAAGTTGGATATTCACCAAAGTGGGCATTCCTTGAAGTTGGTCTTTTGCCGAGATGGGGAAATTCTATTTGCGCATGGCAATTTACTTTTGACACGTCATGGTTACTCTTTACACCAAACCCTTATTTTGAAGTACTACCATTTTATTCTCCGTGTTAAAAAAAATTTCCAACTTTAATCCTCCTCTCCCTCTTAAAGTAGGAGAGCAGGAGAGAGGGTCGGAGGGGAGGTCAGGGCCGACGAGGAAACCGACGGAAAGGGGGGAGGCGACGGTAAGGGTTTCGATGGGGTTGTAGGAAAGGATGCTGCGTGGAGAGGGAAGGAGGACCTGCCCCTGAACTTAGAACATGTCCTTCACTAAAGTACACCCCTGTAGCCTTCCCTGCTAACTTGCGTGTCTCCCATCTTCTGAAGCTCCAACTCCAATCAACAAAAAAGACCAATCTTCATCCGAAAAAAAGGAGAAAAATCCCCCAAAAAAGAGATAAATCTCAAAAAAATCGAGAAATATATAGCATCCAGTAAGAGAGAAGCAAATCGAGAAATAACTGATCTCCATTAAAATATTTGGGAGTCTATTGGAATGAACTCAGAGTGAGGAACTATTGTTAATTTATAATTTGACTAGCTCGTTTTCGCAAAGAAAGAGCCCATCAAGTAAGAGGCCCAGGAAATCTACAGGACCTAGGAAGACTCAAGAATTATTCGTCAATCAAGATCCACTTCAGATAAGAAAACTAAATTTAATTACAAATGAAAATTTTCCTCTTTCAAGGAAACAAAATCCATATCATTTTGGAAATTATAAAGATAGGAATTCAACTACAACTCTACCACCAAAAAACTATAATACATCCCTCAACCATAGGAAGAAGGCATCCTTTCCTCTCCTCCTACATCTCTTCTATAAATTCTGGGATCTTGTAATCTCAAAAGACAAGATAATTATTATGAAATTCTATCCCTTAATTCGATAATAAAGCTTAGGCTGAATGACCACCTTACCATTAAGTACGTAGGCTCAGGACCTCGCTTAGCCGAATCTCATTATATTGTTATGTGTGCATCACCATTATCTATTTTTTTTTTTCTTTAACTATCTAATATTCTCTCAACAAATTACATGCCCAACTTCCACTAGATCTGAAGCTATCAAATTATACTTGGCACTGAATTGGCCCTATTAATCTAGTCAGTTAATTTTAAAACCAACAAAACTCAACAATTTTGGTCTTCTTGTCCAGCCAAGAAATTTTGTAAAATGGTATACATGAACGCAATTGTTCAATAAAAACTTCATTTCAAATATCAATTTCATAATTAGATTTAATTTCTCCCACTGGATAATGATATGCACATGATAAGATCAGAGGAAAAAGCTTCCTTAAAAAACTTCAATTAAGAGTTTACACTCCGCACATCTTTATTTTAACCGATCAAAAATCATATTTTCGCTATAAATCTCATTTGCCTGATCTCATGCCTTTAAGCTTGATAGCTCTAGTAAACTTCTTCCTTGTAAGTTATCTTAAACACTTTCCTAAGTCTTAAGGCTCTTATTGATTTGAGGGAAAATGAAGGAAAAGAAAAAAAAAAAAATAAGAATGGAATATTTTGTTTTGTTTGGTTTAAGAGAAAATTTAAAAGAAAATAAAATATTTTCTTAATAATAAAATATTAAGGAAAAACCAATTTCCATTTTCTTTTTTCTTTTATTTTCCCTCTTTTTCTTTCTTCCATTTTTTTTCAAACCAAGCACAGCCAAAATCTCATATCTCGCACCCTATATAACTTCTTATCTCCTTGCTCACTTTATTAATTTACTCTTTCTATAACAAATCTACATATATGTACTATCTTGTAACGTCCCGCAACCCAAATACAGGTAACATTCAGTGACATATCGTAAACGAATATGCTAAGCTAAAATACATGAATACAAATATATATAACTCCTACAAATACATACACATATACAATGAGATAACAGCATGGAATTAAAATAATAAACTTATTCTAAAGAATAATGCTTAAGACAAGTCTATAGGAGAGCCAAAAGAATCCTTATTATATCATCAAAAATTTTAAGTTTAAAAAAGGATAAACAATAAAGTTTCTCAAAAAAATACTAGAAATAGTCTCTCTTGTGTCCCTCTTGCAGCGAACGCACCTATTGAAAATATATTATCTTCTTGAAATATGATTCCAGTTGTGGTGGGTCTTCCTCCTCAGTAACATGTTAATATTTAGACATGCAAAACCAGGATTATTAGAGTAACGAGCAAGTGCAACAAAAAAAAGGATATTAACACACTTTGCACGCTATATGTGATATACATATATTATTTTAGAAACTTCTTATATTATTAAGTTGTCTTTATTGTAACTATAATATTATTTATTAAAATAAAAAAATATCACCAATATATTTTATCCCAAAAGAGAATATTTTGCACTTAAAAATCAAACAAATATGAAAAACCTAATTAGTCTACACCTAAGGTTTATGGATCTATTACAAGTATTTATTTATTTATTCTTTTTTAATAATTTTCCTATTCAACTCACTAAATAGAACACTGTTTACTAAACAGAACATAGAAGGGTTCTTTTTCCCTTTTTTATTTTGATTTTTTTCGTTTTTTTTCTTCTTCCTTCCCTATTCAACAGAACAGTGAAAGGAGGAAAATTATTTTTATCTTTTTTTATTTTTCTTCAATAGTTTATTTTTTTTCTTCCATTGTCTGTGCTACAACAACACAGAGAAAGCAAAATTTTTTTTTATTCTTTTTATTTAATTAATTTTGTGTTGTTTTATTACATATGAATTAGAGAATATTGGAAACATGAACTGTTGTTTTTTTAAAATATCATATAATTAATATCTGATCTAATAGACTAAAACCAATTCATTATAAATAAATTATAGCAACTTTTGATAAAAAAAAAACTTGAAATAAAAAAATTATTTAGAGATTATAGGAATATAACTAAATTATGTATATAATAATTTGAGTATGTTAAAATTAAATTGACGATAGTCCTAGCGAGGACATCTTGGAGAACTAGAATCAGATCCACTTGATTCGAGATTCAACGATCCAAATATAAGTAAAAAGTAAAGGAATGCGGATATATTAAAAAATTCAATATTGAAGTACTTGTCTCGAAAGACTCAAATCCGAAATTTAAATGCCAACAATTTGGATTGGATCTCCTTTTTCCTCTTTCTCTTCTTATCTTTCCTTTATTTTGTTCTCTATTCTTTTTTCCTTTGTTTTATTTTCCTTTTCTCTTCTCCTTTTTTTCTTCCTTCTCTGTTTCCTTTCTCTCTTCTCCCCTTTTTTTCTTTTTTCTATAGTCTTTACTTTTTTTCCTTGCTGTTATTTTTTTAATATAAGAAAAAACTAGGGAGAAGGAATAAGTTGTTAGTTAGTTAGACATGATAGAGTTTAGATAATATAATTATTGGATAACATTAATTATAATACTTTGGTTTTTAAAAACTATCTTATCTAATTTTATTTTATCTTTAGAAAATAGTTAAGATAATAAATTAAAAAACAATAAAGTAGTTTACATTAGTTATATTTTTAAGATAATCATATCATTATTTATTTTAAGTAAGATATAATTTTTTTTTAAAAAATTAACTTTTCGGGTATTGTAGAATTGGAATGTTACAATTTACCCACCTTAATTTAAATTTCGTTCTCAAAATTTAGTTCAAGAGCAAAATACATATAAGGATATTGAATAGAAAATTTTGGCACGGACAAAGGTCTACAACTTTTGCTGCGCACTCTGATATTAAATGGTAAGCAGAAATGATAAGTCAATTATTAGAAAATGGAAACACAAGGAATTTTGGATCAGGTACGGAGTCAAAGTGTGTTCCATAAAAATCGTAAATGATTTTTTTATTGAATTTTCTCAATAAAATATTACAATTTTAACAGTTTTATTTTTACAGAAGATGAGGAAAATATAATGCCAATTTTGTTTAAAGTTGAATTCTAGAGTAGCTATGGAGGACAATCTTGCTCTCCATTGAAACTCCGAATAAAATTTTAGTTGTCAAGAGTTTTAGACTTTTGATAGCACCAGACCTTGGATAGAAAAAAAACTCTCTATAATATTGATATCAAGATGCCTTTTTTCGCTTAAACTCCTATTATTTATAGAGATTTGGAGACTCTTGGGTTGATATAACTGTCCAACTGTTGGCCTCCACGATCTGAGAATTAACATTTTGCCTTTTGATCTAGTAGATTTGTATTAAATATCTAGGATTTGTAACCGACGTCTTTAATCTTTTAGATCGTAAATGTGAAACTCAAGTTTTAGATTCACATTTCCTTTAAGTCACAACCGGAACACGGATCTCAGACCTTAGATTTGCAGCTTCTTTAGATTACATCCGGAATGCGGATCTCATACCTTAAATTCCCAGCTCTTTTACATCATAATCGGAACGCGAATCTCAAACTATTCTTAATTAATTTTTTTTTAATCACAACCGGAACGCGAAACTCAAACTTTAGATTCGCAACTCTTTTTAATCACAACCGAAACGCAAATCTCAAACTTTAGATTTGCAGCGGTGTGATGACAAGTTCGCTGCTTTGACTCCTTTGAAAAATAAAACACAACCCTGTGAAGGCTATGTTTTAATTCTTTTTTAATTTACATCCGCAGATCTGAAAGATAATCCTCATAAATAAAATTTTGCCAATAAAATTTCATCTAAAGTTTTCAAAACTCTATGGTTTTGAGGTGTTTTGAAATACTTTGGATAACTTTGGCAAAATGCAACTGTAGCAGTGTGAATTTGTTCTTGAAAATCGCAATCTTTGCAAAGAAACATGATTTTGTATTTCATGCTTTTGAGAATAGCATGACTCTGTGTTAGAGCCATAGATTTCACACTTTTGAAAAGAGACGACTCTATATTAGCGTAGCAGATCTCGCATTTTTGAAAAGAGTACGACTCTGTATTAGGGCTGTGGATCTCACATTTTTGAAAAGAGCACGACTCTGTATTAGGACTGCGGATCACGCATTTTTGAAAAGAGCACGACTTTGAATTAGGGCCAAGGATCTTATACTTTATGCGTTATACCCGGGATATTATCATTTTTCTGACGTAAATATTGAGGCTTCCTTTGAGCTTCATTAATGAGGGGATCCTTACGAGATTTGGACCGAAGATCTCGTCCATCAAGTCATCTGTTATAAAATTTCAAACTCATCATTAGCGTATTTTTAACACTTTTTGAAGAATTTGAGTTCTAGAATTTCTTCGAACTTTCACGCTCTTCGTCTTCAAGCTCTTTCTCTTCTTCAAATTTCTCCAAACTTCTCCCGCATCAAATTTCTTTAAGAACTTTTTAAGAAAATAACGAAAAAGGCTTCAATCTCTGGTTCATCTAGTAGTAGTTCCCAAAATCCTCATGTTGCTTCTGGCTCCATAGTGGTTCAGCAGGAGTCTCTAGTTGGAGGTGATTTTCTTACTTCATATCAAATTTGCAATTTATATTCTGATTTTGAGAAAGAATCTGCTTTCTCACGATTTATTTTAATTCTTTCTTTTCCTTATGTAGTGAATTATGCTTTAAAACCTTGGCCGAAAGATCACTATTTTGGTCATACAGGAGGATATGATGGTGAGAAACAGTTTAGACTCTCCATATTTTTTTCTGCTTGCGTAACCTCTAGTGGTCGAGAGAGAAAAAGAAGGATTTTAAATCTTCCTCGTCCTACATTGCAAGAATTTATGACGACTGCTCCTTTTGAGGAGAAGGATAGGATTTTATTGACAAGTCTCATTTTCTATTTCGTGATCATGTCTCGATCCCTGATGATTGCTTAGATGATGGGGAATATAAGTGGCTTTACCAAGTTAATAGTCGTAATTTGTTTCTTCCTGATATGGAGAGGTCTAATCCATTCTTGTATCTCCAATCTCCTTTTGTTCCTAGAACCATAGATTGACATTTAAACAAAGCACAGGATGGCGTGTTGTTGGGCAGATTTAACGCACAAGGTGCATTTCCTCATTCTACTAGAATATAGGTTTCTGGATTATTTTCAGGATCCTTTAAACAAGAGCTTTCTTTAGGTGAAACTCCGGTGATTGCTTGAACTTTCCTACATCAATTTGTTGAAGTATAGGAAGAATTCCCGGTTCAGAATTTTCGCCCAATTGTATGGATTCATTCCTCTTCAAAAGGAGAATGGACGATTTTGACCAAATTCTTCTTAAGGGTTTTTGCGGACCAACTGAAGCACATATATCTTTATCGTGCTATAAGAGAAACTCAACATGGAATTCCTCCCAGTCGATTCCATTTCTTTAGTTTGTTGAAAATGTATAACTCTGATACTTGTACTTTCTTTACGTCTTGTGGTGAATTAGGGTTTGTCATCCATGAGATGCATGAGATTTCAGAACTTCCCATGGGAGATATTCCTTATGAAAAATATGTTCCTACTAGAGAAGAACTTTATCTACTGAAAGCTTAGGGTCCTATGATTTATGATACTTATTGGGAATTGTTTTGCCATTACCACATTTGTGCTTACATGTCTAATGCTTGCAATGTGAAGCAAACTAAGTGGTTTCAGTATCTTTTCCCTAAATTTGCAAAGAACAATCTTGATTTCACCTATTTTTCTCCAGTCTCTGAGCCAGAAATTGAGGAAAGGATTGTTCGTTTTGGAGCAGATGTATATGTTGTTGAATCAGATGAAGATTCTTCAAGGCGGGACATCTTTTGAAAGTTTTCATTACTAGGTCCTACAACCTTTATTAGATCCTACTTTATTGGCAGGTTTCTTGATGTTATGGCTGAAAAAGTGTGTGGTTCCAACACTACCACAAGAAGCTTTATCAGTCAGGGTAGTATACCAGCCGTCTTGCTAGCATTCTGCCGCCCTCTCAGTTTACTGTCAGCAATGGTTTGCGGAATCCAAAATGGACTGAGGAAACTGGTTGATAAATTTTGTAATGTCAATGAAGAGTATAATGATGAGGGAAACTTAATTGTCAGACTCTAAATCCGTGGGTGAAACTTCCATATATTTATCTAATGGGTTGGATAGCTCTGCACTGTCTCTCATTAATGAGTCCAACTAATGCTCAAGTGGACTTAAGTTCTCCCAGAGTTCAACATTATGAGAAGTCGCAATGGGATGGAGGTTTTATGGCTGCAATCCGCAGAACACTCCGACATCATTCTAAGTATGAGCTGTTTCAAGTGCTTTCCTTATTTTTCAAATGCTGGCTATGGTGATGAATTCGCGGATGTAGCCGGTGTTGATAAGTTTACCATTCTGTTTCCTGGATGTTTCTGATGGCTAATGAGTATTTGTCCAGGCCACCTGGTACTCTGCTTAGGGAATCACTGTTACATTGAACCCTATTACCCAAGCCGTTTCTCTCGATAGTTTGGATATGATCAATTATATGTCGAAAATCCAAACACGGACATTAGTTTCATTGGGAATCTATTTGAGGAAGTCAGAGCTTGGTTTCATTTCATCTCTGGTAGTACAAAGGCCATATTTAATATTCCACTCAAGACTCCAAATTCGTACATGGCCGTTGATTTCTACAAATGGTATTCTACTACTCATTCCATGCCTCAGAATTTTGATATGAGTTTTACTTGCTTAAAAGATATTAGAGCATGGTATGCTCAAAAGAGAGAAGCTGACAACACTAAAGTGGCTAGAATAGAAGAATTTGACATAGAGTTTGGTATTGAAGAATTCGTGTCAAGAGGTAAGAAAAGTACTGCAATAGTCCCGATGGATCGACCTGTATCTCCCACCATTCCAGTTTCTCCTCCTATGGCAAAGCGGTCGTCTCTTAATTAAAAATCTCCGCCTAAGAAGGTAACTTACAAGTGGAAGAGATTGAAGCGTGTTAGTGATTTGCAAATCATTCTGCAGACTCTATTAGTTGAGGCTAGTGCAGCAGTGCTTAGTTCAGTTCTTGGAACTGCTAAGAAAGAACAAGAAGAGGATGATGACGCAGATTTGTTTTCTCATTTTTCTAAAAAGCGTCGGAGTCAAGAACTTATTTTTTCCAGTGACCCTACTTAAGAGATTCCTTCTACTGCATCAGCAACTGAGCCTTCATCTACTGCTATACCTCCTTCAGAAGGATTAGTTCAATTGATGCAAGAGGGATCTGCTACTCTTGCTCCTATGGCAGCTCAGGCCACAAATGATGATAACGTACAGATCGTTGAAGAGACCCGTGCATCAGGCTCTTCCTTAATGGTAGTATTTTCTTCAGGAGGTCCTGATGATGGATGTGATGATGATGATAATGCTGATGACGATATTGATAGTGATGATATTCATTCTTCTACTCCTCCGTCAGATCATGGTAAAGATACTTTTCTAACGTTGGAAGAGACAGCTGAAGTGTATGGTCCAGGAGAATCCAGTTCCCAACTCCAAGGTCTATTCTGAACTTTACTCATTTACATCATCTCTCACTTCTTTTATCATCATTTAATCATTTCTCTCTTTTTCTTTAGAAATGTTTCCCTTTATTCCAACTTCGGAGTATGTACCTGTAGGTGATACTTCATTTGCTGATACTGAAATTCAACCAGAAGTTGCACCAGAAGCTGCTATGACTACTGGCCTTGTTAAAGCCACTAATGTCACTGAGATTGAAACTGCTAATCTTGTTAAACCTGTTGAGAATACTGAGACTACTGTCTCTACTGAAATTGGAGCTGTTGAAACTGCTGCTCCTGCTAAAGTCAGAACTGTTGAACCTGCTGCACTCACTGAAGCTATTGTTTCTTCACCTCGGAGTGCAGTACCATCTACATCTACTCCTATTGTTACTTCCACTACAGCTACTTCTTCATCAACAAGTTGTGCAGAAGTGGATGCTCTTGAAGATGATTTGCTCCAGCATACTATTAAAGTCTTCTTTGATTTCTGGACTGCTGTATTGATAAGATTCTGAAAGGAAGTTCCTTCTCCTCAATTGCCAATGTTCTTAATATTTATGTGGCCAGCATAGCAAGTGTTGGTGGAGAAGAAAAAGCAAATTCGTAAATTCTTATAAACTCATAGTAGCTCAGCTTCAGAAAAATGCTGACTCTTTATTGAAGATCCGTAGTATAGATAAGTCAGAAATAATGAAAACTATTTTTCAGAGGTTGCTGGAAAATCAACTTAAGCTTTAGAAGGAAATCAAAGCAAAAGTTGATGCTTGTAGGACTTGCATTCATAAAAATCAATCAGATAATCAATCTCTATGTCTTGAAATAGAGAATACTGCTTCGATTATTGAAGGTCATAATCAAGCCATTGCCAGAACTCAGGAAACCATTGCCAAGCCTTAGGCATTTCTTGAAAAGATTTCCAAAGAGTGCAAGGAGACAATGAAGAATTTTGCTGACTTGTCTAAACAACGTGACAATGTGAACGAAGCACTCTTGACTGCTCAAGCTGAATTGGATGCATTGAAATCTGCACTAGTGAACAATACAACTATCAATGAAGAAGAATTATATAGACAAGCTATTGTTCAGGCTTATGAAACCATTCAATTGGAGATAAGCGTTGTAGAGGAAAAGATCACGGCTCTCTTAATTTATTAAGTTGTAATGATTTTTCTCTAGTATTCAAGGAGCCTTTGTAATTTTTAATTTTAATAATGAAAATCTTGATCTAGTCGAAGAAACTTTTGTACTTTAGTCCTTGATGGTGAAAACATGGAACAATTTCCATCTGTTATAAAATTGATGCTTCTATATTCATTTTTTGCATCAATTTCATGTGTTTGCTCTTAGATACATTTTTGTGCTCAATTCTGCGAACTTCTGTATTTAGATTCATGAGTTTGCATATAATTGCAACCCTGCACTCAAATCTGCGGGTTTGCATATAATTGTAACCCTGCGCTTAGATCCGCGGATTTACAATAACTGCAACTCTGCGCTCAAAATCCGCGAGTTTACAGGTTAACAATAAATTATCACCAATTTAATTGCCTTTTGATACAAAATTCTAAACATTGCATGATTCATTAATGACTGGAATCTAACCAAAGATCTCAGCCGAAGATCTCGTTTCCTTTAGCGCAGAGATCTTAGCGTCCCATGCCATAATTAATCTGATTGAGATTCGAGTCAAAGATCTCAACCGATGATTTCGCCTATAAAATCTCTTAGCCAAAGATTTTGATCATGAAATTCTCTATATAAGGCACCAAGATGTTCTTCAAAAAACCATTATGACTTGAGAATTTTTTTGAACTCCTTTCTTCTCTAAGTTTTTTTAGGCTATCCTGGTTGAATTCTTCTTAGGGCTTCTATGTAGAAATCTTCATCATTTAATCAGCCTGTTTGTATTCAAGCTTTTCCAAATGCTTCTGCCATACTTCCACCAATTCTTCATTCTTCATCTTTCTTTTTATTTAATGGAATGAGTTGCGATTGGCAAGTAACAAGGCCTCCAGATAATTTAGGCCTATTTATTCCTGGTTTTCTGCCAGGTTCGTTGGGGAAGGAACATCCCATTGAAAAAATCCTTATGACCGTAATCATTTTTCTTAACTACGGTAAATTTTCTTGTTATGAACATAAATCAAGTATTTTCTTTTATATTTCTTAACATGATTCTGGATCTATTGCAGCATATAACCATACTCATTTTACTTAACAATGACCCACACCCGACTGGTTCTCAAATTTTTCCAATATCTTTGGAAAACCAGTAAATCTCATGTATTTTTCATAAGAGAAAAGATTTCGGGTGTGTGGCATTGTTAATTTTCTGCTTAGCATCTGTAAAGTAAGGATAGTAAATAGTTGTTGACAACTCCCAAATTTAGCAGTTCCACAAGTTGTGTACTTGGAAATATGCATTTGGTGCACCCAATTTTGAACTAATCAAGTCACTAGTGACATTGATCATAACAGAGCGAGCAAACTTGAAAGTTCTTAACCATCGGCAGGAGGAGCCTAAAGAAGCAAGCTTTTTGTCTTTACTTATGAAGCTATCCTATTAGGGATAATAGATGTTGACGAAAAATTTTAATGTTCTTTTGACTCAATGATTTGTACTCATTTCCATTCATTGTATGATATCAAGGAACTCTTTGTAATATTGATTTGGCAATGAATAATTTTTTTTGTAATTTTTAGAATTTTGTTATCATTCATTTAGAGATATATGTTAACTTGATGAATAATTTTGATGTTGATCATAAGAGATAACTGTTAAATTGATGAATATTTTGATTTTGATCATTAAAGTTAACTATTAACTTGATGAATATTTTAATTTTGATCATCAGAGATAACTAATAACTTGATGAAGATTTTGATTTTGATCATCAGAGGTAACTTTTTACTTGATAATTATTGACTCTCCATAATATTATGGGTGATTATTAACTTGACAATATAAAGTCATTATTCAAACGCCCAAAATGGATTTTGCTGTGAATAAATAAATTTTTTGAATCATGATAGAAGTAACTATTAACTTTCCTGAACAAGTTTAAATCTGCGTTGTTTAGTAACTTATAGTTTAACAGCTTTTGAATTACCAGAGGTAATTTTTAACTTAGCAAATTTGGAGAAAAGAAAATTTTTTTTGCCCGAGATAATTTTTAACTTAACAAATTTGGAGAAAAGAAAATTTTGTTGGCTAGTAATTTTTAACTTAGCAAATTTGGAGGAAAGAAAATTTTGTTTGCTAGAGATATTTTTTAACTTAGTAAATTTGGAGGAAAAAAATTTTGTTTGCTAGAGGTAATTTTTAACTTAGCAAATTTGGAGGAAAGGAAGTAGAGTGTGATTTTACGAAAATTCGTGCTTTTAGAATTCAAGACTACGTTTTTAAACTTCTTTTAGTATTAAAACGCGACTTTATAAAATTTGCGTTTTAGGATCCTTTGGCTCTAGAATCGCGAATCTCAAATTTGTCAATGACAGGAACTTATCATGATAAGTTCATGGGATTTTTAGCAAATCCCAACTATAAACGGATTTGATTAGGCTTAAACGCTATTTACGTTGGGCTAGCCATACTATTTTCCTCGGAATGATGAGTTGTCGAGAATTTAATTTGGACTTAATGCCAAACTTTCCTCTTCTTTCAACTTCAATGTATTAGAGTTATTCATACTTTTTACCCCCAGCATGGTAGGTTATCGAAGATATCATTTAAACTTTAAATGTCAAACTTTCCTCTATCCTTAGTCACCGAGACATGCATTCATTCGACATTTCATGCTAAAACTCATTGAGAATGGGTTTTTCCTTGTAGATGAGCTCTATTTGCTTGGTGGACAAATTGGTCTTATTTTGGAGATAATAGTGTCAAGAATCTGACATATTCATTAATCTCTTTATGGACTTCAAATATCCGGCATTCGAATAGATCAATAATCAAGTCGTAATATTGAATTTTCCTATTATTAGAGGAAAAATTCAAGTATATATATCAAATGATTTGATACTTCTATATTATCTTCTTCTCGTATTGATCGGAGATGTAATTGAGGGTTATAGAAGAAGATATGTATCTTAAACCATTCAACATTTAACTTCGTTGCTTCTTACTAATCAGTTAGGAATAATATTTTTTCAAAAAATTTTCATTAACTGGCATCATTATTTTGTCGCCATTCTATTTTATCAACCGATATGCACCAATAGAATAGACTGTATCAATGACAAAGTGTCCCTCCCATTTTGGCTGGAACTTTCCTTTAAATTTTTGATTCGTTATGATCGGTTTTCTTATTGAAAGGAGTATATCACCTTTCTTGAAAGTTCTTTACTTAACCTTTTTATTAAAGGTCTTAAAAATTTGCGTTTGGTAGAGTTCAATACTTTGTTGGGCTTCAAGACATTTATCATCTAGAGCTTCCAATTCTAAAAGTCCCTATTGATGTCTTTCTTCTTGCGTCATTTTAGTTGCTAATGCAACTCGTAATGACGGAATTTGGATTTCCATGGGTAACATTGCTTCAGACCTATACACTAAAGAAAATGGTGTATCATTAGTAGGAGTTCTGATAGTAGTTTGATATGCCCAAAGACATTATCCTAGCTTTTCGTCCCAGTCTCGTTGATTGGATGAAACGAACATTTTAAGAAGCTTCATAATGGTTTTATTGAAAGTTTCTGCTAAATCATTGGTTGTAAGATAGTATGGAGATGAAGCCACACTTTCAATCCTATATTTATTACCTGGAGAACGACTAACTCACAAACTGGGATCCGTTGTCATGAATAATTTTCCTAGGCACTCCAAAGCGGTATATAACATGATGTTTGATGAATTTAATAACATCTGACGACTTTACTTCATTTAAGAAAATAACTTCAGTCCACTTTGAGAAGTAATTTGTTATGGCTAGTATGATAGATGTCCCCTCGTTGATGGTGGAAAAATTGATCCAATAATGTCCATTCCCCATTGTTTGAATGGCCATGATGTGCCATTGGGTGAAGATATTCCAGAGTTTGATGTATGAAGTCTGCATATATTTGGCAGGCTCTACATTTTTAGCATAAGTAACTGCGTCTGTCATCATCTTGGGCCAGTAATAACCCATTCTTCGGAGTCTATCCCAGAGTTTTGGTTTTGGTTGATGTGCTCTGCAGATGCCGCTATGAACTTTTTCAAGTGCTTCTTGAGCTTCTTTTTTTGAGAGACACCGAAACAAAATCCCATTATAAGATTTTCTATATAATGTTTAAACTTCGGTATTGTAATAGAATCAAATATCTTTTTTTTGAGTTATTGCTGCTTCTTTAGGATCTTCGGGAAATATCCCATAAAAAACATAGTTTATATAAGGAAATCTCTAATCTCTTGGCTCAAGATCAGACTCAAGAGCATATACTTCATCTACTGAATTTAGCTCCACTTCAAGCTCATTTTTTGGGCAAAACAATTCCTTACTTCCCACTGTTATTCACTTACTAGTATTTTTGGGTAATGCTAAAGTAGCAGTTAAGAAAGTTACTGAATCTACATAACTATTCTGATGTGTCTAAATACTTTACCCCCCAACTGTTTGGCTATTTTTCAATTATGCGTCACATAATTGATATAGAAACCATTAAAATTATTAGCTATTTTTATGACTGCTTGATAATATGGTAAAAGGTCCTCATTTTTGACTTCATATTTCCCTTTAACTTGATTTATGACAAGTTGGGAACCTCCATATGTGTCTAAATACTTTACCCCCCAGCTGTTTAGCTATTTTCAAACCGATCATTAGGGTATTTTATTCAACAATATTATTAGAACATGAGTTTATCAATGAGTATGCTCGAGAAATGATATGGTTGTAAGGAGAAACAAAAACGACTCCACTCCCGCTACCATCTTTCCTTTGAGTCTTATTCTAGAGGCACTATCGAAAAAAATTGCCACACATCTTCTATAATAATATTTACTTCAACAATTTCTTGTGGAACATTTTGCTTTGAAATTATATTTTCTTCGATTATCTCGCCAGGGATATCTTCATATAAATTTGAAGATACTGAAATTGGGTGTTCAGTCAGGAAATCAGCTATAACTTGTTATTTAATTGATTTTTATGAGATAAAATGCATGTCATATTGCAATAGCAAAATAGCTCATTTGGGTAGCCTTGAATTTAATGACTTTGGCTTAGTTTTTAATATTCTTAAGCAATTAACTCTCGATATAGAATGAATTGTTTGCCTAACTAAATAGTATCGTATTTATGTAATGCGAACACCAAAACTAGTCATTCTTTTTCCACTGGGTTATATCGATATTCAGCCCCAATTATCATTCAACTTAGATAATAAATGGCTTGTTCATGCCCCAATTCATTCTTTTGCCCCAATAAAACTCCCAAGGAATGATCCATAGCTCTCATATATAACAGGAAAGGTATTCCTGAGACTGGAGCTATGGGAACATGTGGTTTGGTGAGATACTCTTTGATTTCTTCAAAATCTTTCTGACATGCATCATCCCAAATGAATGATACCTCTTTTTTCATCAATCTTGTAAAAGGTTAACACTTCTCAGATAAATTTGATATGAATTTGCGAATGTATGCCAACTTACTATATGGTCCTCTCAATTATTTGAGATTCTTGGGAGGTGACATATCTTGGATTACTTTAATTTTGTCTGAATCAAGATGAATTCCTTAGAAAGTGTCTACAAAGCCAAGAAAATTTTCAGTGGAAACTCCCAGAAAAGATTTAGTAGTGTTTCGCATAAGGTCAAACATTATTTTCAGATCATGAAAATGATCATCCTTATTTTTACTTTTAATTATCAAATCATCTACATAACATTCTACTGTCTTTCATAGATGTGCTTGGAATATCGTGTTCATAAAACGTTGATACGTGGCATCAGTATTCTTTAAACCAAATGGCATAACTGTATAACAGTATACTCTAAGTGGCATTCTGAAAGATGTATGATTTTCATCATCAGGGTACATCTTGATTTGATTATATCATGAGAACCTATCCATAAATGACATCCTTTCATAACTGCAAGTGTTGTCTATCATGACATCTGTAATATATAAGAAAAATTCATCCTTCGGATATGCTTTATTTAAATCTTTGAAATCAATGTAGACCCTGATTTTTCTATTTTTTTAGTTACAGGGAGTATATTCGCGACCTAGTCTGGATGTTGTTCTTCGCGAATAAAACCAGACTCAATTAACTTTTTGATTTCAACTTTGCCTCCATAATTTCAGGATGGAATCTTCGTCGTTGTTTTACTAGTTTTACATCCGGTCGGATATTTAATTTATGAACAGCGACTTTTGCGTCAAGTCATGGCATATCTTCATAATTCCAAGCGAAAACATCAATGTATTCTCGAACAAGAAATATCATTTTTTCTTTTTTCTCTGAAGATAAATTTTCACGTATAAATATGGGTTTAGAATTAATTTCGTCATCTATATTTATTTGGATTACTTTATCTTTAGTCTGAGATTCTCATTGTTCAAACTAAATTTCTCACTTCATATTGAGGTGTTTCGCCTAAGGATCATCCTTAATTAGTGATGTTTCGTTAATGTCTTCTTTTTCTTGATCTACAGAGACCATATTAACAGAAACCTCGCGAAAAATGGTACCAATGCTTATATCTGAATGTCAACATGATAATTCTGATGAATAAGTTTGTTGCCTTTCTTCAAATTTCATATCCGAAAAATCTTCAGAAGTTGTAATATATCCTAACCCCCTGTCAGTTTTATCATATTAATCTGGCATCTTTCTTTTAGGAACAAAAGATTGAAGGACTATTTTTCTCCCTTTTCCAAAATTTAACCATCTGCCTTTGGCTAGGTTGTACCCTATTTTTCTTATTAACTTATGGAAATTTTTATCATAATGGAAGAATTCGGGATTTCTTTATTCTTCCTCAGAATCTAAGTACTTTCTTTTATTCTTGTTATTTGCTTTTCCAAATGTTATAGGTTTTTTATCTTTATTTTTAGGAGGAAATTCAAAAACAATTTCATTTGCATCTCCATCGTCATCACTTTGTAAATAAAGAATGATCAAATGGGTGCTTGAAATGAGGCTAAAGAATATATTTTAATTAGGTGATCATTGACCACGTCAGTATTAGTACTTGAGAGTTCAGAATCAACACCAGAAGAATAAGCAAACTCTAGATCTTTATTGATTATCCACTCGCCATCAGAATTGGCGGTGTCATTTACGTCAAGGTCTTCAAGACTTATTACAATGTGTTCTCCATTCTAATTTACATCATTAGATTCTGAATTTTCAGATCCTGATTCAGTGTCAGCTTCGTTGTCGCTATCAGATGCCTCATTCAGCTGTTTCAAATATTTCTTGATACAGCAATGCATCTGTAAAGTAGTTTTCAACTACTTTAAAAGATTGCTTCTCTGCAATCAAGGTCTTCACATTTCCATCTTTATCTACATACTTCATGCATTGATGAAGTGTAGACAGAACAATGAGATTGATATGGATCTATGGCCTTCCAAGCAGAAAATTATAAGACGTATCAGCATCCATTATATAGCATGTGACCTTTGTCTTTAGATCACCGATCTGACACTTCAACTTTATTTTGCCCAGTGGTTTACTACCATTAGCATTGAATCTAAAAATGGTAGTATTTGTTATTGCTAATCTATTCATACGAACCCCAATATATCATAATACATGTCTCGATATTATACTTAGAGCAGATCTAGGATCAACTTGAATTCGGGTGATCTCTAATGACCCTATGTATAATTTATAATACAAAGGACGATGATGCTTGTTATTCTTGACTTGCATATCTTCTGGAGAGAATGTTATGCAAGGAATCTTTTTAGAAACATGATGACATACTGCACAGACTTCTTCTTCATCTTCGACTGTTTCGGACATTTGTGCCAGAAACACTTCAGAATCTTACCGAGCTTCTCTTAAAACTTCTCTAATTTGTTTATAGAGCTTTAGGAGCTCATACAAAGTAATTCTTACCAGAATATCAGCCAATTGCTCTAATACGTCAAATTGAAATGGTTTCTTGGAACTTTATGCAGGTTCTTTGTTTATGTTTTTAAGAGCTTTGTAAAATTTAAGCCATTTTTGCTTGTTTTTCTCTGGAGATAGCTGAGCTTCTACTACTTGATCATAATTCTTCAAGTAATGTTTCCCTGAATGAGTCCTAGAAGGTTTTGGCTAATCTGCATTAACTGCCAAAGAATCTTTGACTTCTTCTTTTGAATTCGAGAGAGGAGGAATTTCTGTATCATCTTCAAAAATTGCAGTAACAGTACTAGAAATAAAAGCTTTTCCTTTTGACTTATTCTTAGATGAACTTGAAGTCGATTGCTCATTTTTAAGGAGGTCTAGATGTACCCACATTATTTCTTCTTTAGAAGTTTGAAAAGGACATAACCCTTTCTTTTATTGTTGATAAGGATCATAATTCACAACTCGCATCGTACCTTAAGGAATGGGTTGAACTCCGTCTTGAACAGTTGATTCAATCCAATCAGAAGCTTTTCCAAATCTAAAAGTCACCATATTTGCGGTTGCTTTCTTTTGATCTTCCCGCAACTTGATAACTTTGGTATCTAGCAGAGCTTGAATCTTATCTTTGAGAATATAACAATTTTTGATAGGATGATTAATAATCCTATGATACATACAGTAATTAGGATCATTAACCTTTTCTGCTTCTTCAGGTCATTTTGATTCTGGCAATTTGAGCATATTCTTTGTCATAAACAAATTAAAGATAGTAATGGTATGCTCATCTTTGAAAGAATATTATTTCTAAGGAATCCGCTATTGAGGAGGAGCCTTTGGAGAAGATTTCGCAGGATTTAGAGTATCAGTCGCCATTGTCTCTTTCCCTTTGGATTGAGAAGAATGATACTGTCTAAAATTATTTTGTCTTTGTTTCCCTCCTTCAACGTCAAGCCTCTTTATAATTTCTTTGGCTTTCTCAGTTTGTAATGAAAGATTTTTTCAGGTAAAAGGCTTTACAGCCCCATCCTAGTAAGAACTTTAGTGGAGAGATTGTGTCTGTAAGTTTCTACCAATGTTTTCTCTGGCATTCCATGCGGACATCTCAAAGAATCATTTCTGAATCTTTTAATGAAATCTTGAGCAGATTCTCCCTTCTTCTGTTTTGTAGCAAGGAACGTTGGCATTGAGATTTCCATATCATCTTCATAAAACCTCATCAAGAAGGCTTTTTCCAAATCATTCCATAAATTGATGATTCACAGTTCTAATCTCTGGAACCATTCAAGTACTAGACTTATTAAGGTAATAATAAAGACTCGCATAATGATTGGATCATTTTCTGTCAAGTGTCCCATTTGAGATTTAAAATAGTAAAGGTGCTAATTCGGCGATCTTTACCATCAAATGATTTAAGCTTCAATGGTTTGTAATTCTTCAGGAATGGTATACTTTCCCATTCTACCGGATATGGCCTCACAACCTCTAACTCTTGCAAATTATTTTTATGCATGAGAGTATTCAGTTGATTTTGAAAACTCTCCATCCAAGTAGTGTTTGCATTTTCTTCCTGATTTGGATTTCTTTCTTAGTGATGGGAGTGCATGAAATGATTTTCTTCTTCTTCGCGACGGTCTTCATTATTTCCATTATCATTTCTAAAAGGAACATGAGATTCATCTTCTGTATACTTTGCTCTATCGTTCCTCGAATCATGAGGAGTTTTAGAAGAAGATTCGTCTTTCTCTTTACTTCTTTCTTTTTCTAACTCCAGCAAGGCATATATCATATCTCTGATTTCATTAATAGTATTTTGCTGTTATTGGATGGTTTTGGTCTTGCTCATCCATTCTTTTCATGAATTCTTCTGGAGTTTCTTGTATTATATGTATGAATGCGGAACCTTCGACGAACGAGTCCGATGTCTGAGATTCAGCCACAGCTGAATTTACTGTTTCTTCTTCATCATTGGAATAAACTCCAGCCATTCGTCTATAATCCACAGGCATTGTTACTCTTTTCTTGAGTTGGGTATTCTGAAAAACACCCTGCATCTCGCTGAATATACTTTTTAAGTCTGAAGAAGAATATATTCTATGGGGACTCTTTGTCTTCTTCTTCTTCTTTTTCTTAAAGTTTATCATATTGGATGATACTTCGGGGTATTTAGATTCAGAAAAATCTTGTTTGTTGTGTCTCCTCCTTTTAGATGGTTGAAGTGAAGATGTCGTAAGTCAATTAAAAACCGACTGCTTAGTAGGAGCCGCTACACAGTAACAATGCGATAACACCGCGTTGATCAGTCGTTTTCACAATGATATTGAGATACTCGAGATTCTTCTCTCTTTTTGTTGAGAAGTTCCCTGAGGTCTCTTGTATTGAAACTCATTGTCTTGTTAATAGAAATGACATAACCTCCAAATGATATCTTTGGAATAGGATTTTCTATTCCTTTAAAAATTCCAGGAGCGATTTTACTTTAGTTGTGGTGACAGATGGACGAGCTTCTGCCGAAATTGGAATTCAAACTTTAAAAGCCAGTTCACGATTTTGATAACCATGATTTTCTATTGGTACGCGGATTTGAGATCTGCGTTTATCTACGGAAATGTATTTCTGAAAATCACATTTTGTTTCCAAGACACAAGGGTGGGACCCTCGTCTTGTTTGTGGAACACAGATGTAAACTCCACGTTTGAAATTATAGATGAACTTGGTAGGTATACGACATTTCTTCTAAGAAATATGAATAAACGCATCTACATCTTGATCTTTTTTCCTCTCTGAAATCACTACTTCGCTCTTAGATCTCCATACTTGAACTAGATGTCTTCGCGCTTGTAGTTCAACAGATTCTCTTTGTTTTATATCTCTGCAGAAAGCATAAGTCTTACTTCTTCTAAAATTCCTTCTCATTGTGTTGGTGAGAGGAACCTTATTCTCTAGTTCGATCTTTTTGACAATCAAAAAATGGTCATTTTCCCTTGTTAATATGGGGATCATGATCCATACTCTCAAGGAGATCAAGTGGAGTAGTCTCTGAGTCTTGTGCTGGTAAAGGAGATAATTCTTCTTTGAGACCAAACTGGTCTGAAGAGTCCTTCGGCAGTACCGTCGACTTTAAAACTTCTTTGGAGGCTGAGCTGTTAGAAACCTTATGTCATTTCCGTAAGGAATTAGGGCTTCTGGATCTAGAGATGAGAAATTCTTCGTATTTCTCCTTATTGAACTCGATAACGAGTGACTTGACCATGCTGCCAAATCGCCAACCATGGTCATCTTCGTATCTTATCGGATTGAGCTATCATCTATTCATCAGAGATAATAGGAGTCCCCAGCGAAATCGCCAATCTTCTGTTTGCCATAAAAATTGTAAATGATTCTTTATTGAATTTTCTCAATAAAATATTATAATTTTAACGGTTTCTTATTTACAGGAGATGAGGAAAATCTAATTCCCTCTTTATTTAAAGTTGGGTTCTAGAGTAGCTATTTAGGACGATCTTTCTCTCCATTAATACTCCGTATAAAAATTTTAGTTGGCAAGAGTTTCGAGTTTTTGATAGCATCAGCCCTTGGATGGAAAAGAACTCTCTCTATAATATTGATCTCCATATTCCTTTTCTGCCTAAACTCCTATTATTTATAGAGGTTTAGAGATTCTTGAGTTGATATAACTGTCTAACTGTTGGCCTCCACAATCTGAGAATTAACTTCCCACCTTTTGATATGGTGAATTTGTATTAAATCTCCAGTATTTGTAACCGACGTTTTTAATCCTCTGAATCATAACTGAAATATGGAATGCGAATCTCAAGTTTTAGATTTGCGTTTCCTTTCAGTCACAACTGGAACGCGACTCTCAGATCTTAGATTCGTGACTCCTTTAGATTACATTCGGAACACGAATTTCAAACCTTAAATTCGTGGCTCCTTTATATCACAACCGGAATATAAATCTCAAACTTTAGATTCTTGATTCATTTTTTTAATCACAACCGGAATGCGAATCTCAAACTTTAGATTCGCGACTCTTTTAATTACAACTGGAACGCAAATCTCAAACTTTAGGCAGCGGTGTGATGGCAAGTTCGCTGCTTTGACTCCTTTGAAAAATTAAACACAACCCTGTGATGACAATATTTTAATTCCTTTTTAGCTTACATCCGTAGATCTGAAAGATGATCCTCATAAATGAAAATTTCGTCAACAAAAAGTAGTTATGGATAAAACAATTTTTTATAATCAATGGATATAATAGGGACAAAATAAATAGACATGTACATATATGTATATGTGGCAGTAATTAGAGACCCTAGATAGAGGTCCAAACCAAATCTACACTCTGATACCCAACTGTAATGCTTCGCATCCCAAATTATGGATAGCATTTAACGACGAATTGTAGACCAATACACCAAGCTAAAATACATGAATACAAATAAAAACTATCACAAATACACTCATATACAATGTGATAAAAACATAGAATTAAAACAATAAATTTATTCTAATGAATAATGATTAAGACAAGTTTAAGTTTAAAAAATAATGAATAATAAAACTTCTCAAAGAAATACTAGAAAGAGTCTCTCTCGTGCCCCTCTTGCAGTGAATGCATCTATTGAGAAATGCTATTTTCTTAAAATATAATTCCAGTTATGGTAGATCTTCCACTTCAGTAACATGTTAGTGTCTTGGCATGCAAAACCAGGGTCGTTAGAACGACTAGAAAGTGCAATAAAAAAAAGGATAATAACACACTTGCACTGATACACACACACATATATGATGCACAAAATATTAGTAAAATATGAAACAAATGAGAGCATTATAAAAAATACGTATTGTAAAATGAATCATGAATTTTGTTATACTTGTCTTGGAGTTGATAATGATCAATGGATAGTATATGCATGTTATGAATGATATTGTAATAGATATAAGAAAATGAAAATGAACGTACATGTAAAACATGATATGTCAAATTGATGTTTATTATAAGTTGGTTTGGAACTGTCAGGAGAAAAGACCGCACGTTTTAAGAGTGTCCTGTCTGTATCCGGGACCCATGACTCCTAGTACTACCCTAGGACCGTACAGTTAGATACTAAAAAAAATACGATTGATAAGCTTACACTCCCGGGTTCGAAGCTATATAACATGATATATTAGTGATCCAGTGATCACCCTAGTACCTCCTAGGTTAGGCCCCTGAAGTTTCGCTATGCAACCTACAAAAATGAACCTCCTAAAATATGTATTCAAATTGCTTCTTTTAGTTCTCCCATAATACCATTATTTTGTTTGTATTTAAAGTATACTATTTATTCAAGCCAGCATGCAAGCAAACTAAATAAATAAATATTTGTTTCCATTATTGTAAGAAAAATGTCACAAACAAAAGAATGATAGTCAGTGATAACAACTCCACAAGAAATAGACTAGATAACTTGAGTTTCCAAAATTCAACCAATAATCTCATACAGATTATATTTTAGAAACTTTTTATATTATTAAGTTAAGTTATCTTTATTGTAACTATAATATTATTTATTAAAATAGAAAAAATACCACCAATATATTTTATCCCAAAAGAGAATATTTTGTACTTAGAAAAGAAGTAAAAATGAAAAACCTAATTAGTCTATACCTAACCTTAGGGATCTGTTACAAGCATTTATTTATTTATTTATTAACTTTTTAAATATTTTTTTCCTATTCAGTCCGGTGAACATAACACTGTTCACTAACAGAACAGAGAAGGGATCTTTCTTTATTTTTCCTTTTTTATTTTTATTTTTTTATTTTTTTTCCTTCTTTTCCTATTCAGCAGAGCAGTGAAAGGAGGGAAAGTATGATTTTCCCCCCTCTTTTTTGTCATTTTCTTCAATAGTTTATTTTTTTTCATCCATTCTCTGCACGGGAACATCACAAAGAAAGAGAAGTTTTTTTTTCTTTTTTTTATTTCCTTTATTTTGTGTTGTATTATTATAAATAAATCAGTGAATATTGGAAATACGAACTTTCATTTTTTTTTAAAATATCATATAATTGAGATCTAATCTAGTAGACTAAAACCAATTTTATTATAAATAATTATAGTAACTTTTGATACAAAAATAAAAAAAATGAATTAGAGAATATAGGAAAATAACTAAATCATGTAATAAATAATCTGAGTAAACTAAATTTAAATTAACGATAGTCCTAAGAAGAATATCATAGAATCATAGAGAATTGGAATAAGATTCATAGCATTAGTTCGAAATTCAACAATCTAAATATAAATAAAAAGAAAAGGAATATAGAGATATTAAAAAAAAAACAAATTTCAATAATGAAGCACTTGCCTCAAAAGACTCTGTTCCAAAAATTAACTGTCAATAATTCGGAATCGGATCTCCTTTTTCCCTTTCTCTTCTTCTCTTTCCTTTCTTTTCTTTTCTATTCTTTTTCCTCTGTTTTTTTTTTCCTTTTATCTTCTCCTCTATTTTCTTTCTCTTTTCTCTCTTTTTTGTTTTTTTACGGTCTTCTCTTTTTCCAGCTGTTAATTTTTTTTTAAACGTGAGAAAAAATTGCTGAGAAGGGATAAGTTATTAGCTAGTTAGGAATAATAGTGTTTAGATATTTAGAGTGATATGATTATTTGATAAGATTAATTATTATAGTTTGGATTTTTTTAAAAATCTTATTTTATTTTATTTTATTTTTTGAAAATAATTAAGATAATAAATTAAATAAAAATAATAAAATAGTTTACATTAGTTATATCAATAAGATAATCATATCATTTATTTAAGTAAAATAGAAATTTAAAAAAAAAACGGTTATTGTAGAATTGGGATGTTACATATCTCGTATTTTTTTGGTTGGTTAAATTAGACATTATTATATTTAAACTATCAATTTGCAAATCAATTTTGGTGAGGATTCTAATATTGGCATGCCTCAAACTTGTTGTGCATTGAATCTAAAACTCGAAAAACAAAATAGAAATTCAAATTCAGGTCATGGTGGGCCATCTTTTGAAACCCCTAACTGGCCATGTGGTCCAGGGGACAGGTAAAAACCAAGTCAACCATTTATAATTATGGTTCCACTACCTCCCACATGGAAAAAAGACAAGATGGGCATTTTCTACTTGTCAAGCATTGCCAATCTGGTGAATTTAGGAAGGTGCACACCACTTGTCCTACTGTACACATCACTTAATGTTGTAAAAAATTGAGTCTGCCACTTTATTTACTGATTTTTTTTTTTTCCATGGCGGGAAAATAAAACGCTGTTAAAACTATTCAGAAACTAATTCCAAATAGTTTAAAGATCGTTCTAAGACCAATCCCAATTCAAAAAAAGTGTACTAACTAAGACCAAATGTGTGCTTGCTTAGAAATTCTCCCATGGACAGGGAAATTCTAAATAATTTCTCTTTTTATCTAAGGGTGTGATTGGGTCAGAAGTAGAAAGCGAAGAAGAAATTTAAAAGCAACTTCCAAGATGAAAGTAAACAAAATGACTTGTTCTTGTATTTGTTTGCTAATTTTGGACGAGTAAAGCGCATTAGGAAGTTGAGAGAGTATTATTTAATTGATTAAATTAAACTAGATTTAACCTATAAAATATAACTTTTGAATAATAATAATGACATACAAATAAATTATTATTTTCTTGCATTTTTATTTTATTTCCAGAGTTTTCCAAGCCGAAAGCATGAGGAAGAAAAATTTAAAAGTAAGGTATTATATAAACATCACATCACCATATAAAAAAATAAAATTATATTTACTTCTTAACCGAACAAAACATGTGGAGTAGTGGGAATAGAGTTATTTCCATTGTTTTTTTCTACTTTCCATTCAAACAAACACACCTCAAATATGTCCACTTTCTAAGTATCCCCATATTAAAATTTAAAAATAAGGAGTTACAGTAAGTATTCTCTCTTTCTCTCTCTTCTCTTTTTTATAATCTTTGTGAGTTCTCTGTATAATTTTAAATTCCAATAATGATTAATCTATTTGAGAACAGAATGGGAGTGAAATAAGTAGTACTATTTTTTGACTTTTGATAATTAAGGTTGAGACAGGAAGGAAAAGTTACAAATATTTTTCATATTACAGTTAATGAGTTGGGTTATGTAAAATAGAATGCATATGGAAAGAAAAAGACAACTTAGTCCAAAATTTAAATAGTGAGCGTACCATAATAATTAACTAGAAAAGTGAATATATTTAAAAAAAAAGGTGGGCTAATTTAGAATTACTCTCCATGGGGGAGTTTCCAAAGGAGCACACCATTTTTCCTAGTAAGCCCACTTCATAACGTTTTCCTAATAAGCTCACTTCAGAACGGTCTGAAAGTCCGAACAAAAAATATGCTATTAAGTAAGCTTACTAGGAAAAGTGGTGTTCTCCTTTAAAAACTTCCTGGTATAGATATGTAAAGAGAGTTAATAGATGCACCCCATGTTTTTTTTTTTTTTGTGAATCTCAAAATTTAGAGAAAAAAATAATTTTTCCTACTAGGTTCAATGAGAAAAATATGGGGCGAATCCAGTAACTCTCCGTGGTAAGTCATCCATTTTCCCCCACCCAACCCAACCCCAATTTACAAATTCCCTTCCCACTTTTAGTCCTGGGGTCATACATTTCTGTCCTTTCATAGGCAGCAAAGTCAACAGGAGGACTCTCTCTCTATCTAATTTATTTTCCTTTTTTTTTTTAATGTAATAATATAGTAATTAAATAATTAAAGAAATTCTTTGCTCCGCTGCTCTCTGATGACTCCATAAACAGTTACTCATGCGGTTCTTCATCTTAATCTCATTCATCTCTCCTTGCTTCCAACCAAAAAAAAAAAAAAAATCGGTGAGAAATATATAAAAAAAAAATTCTCCCTCTCTTCCAGAGAGAGAGAAGGAGAGAGAAAGAGCCTTTTCTTGTTTCTCTTCCTCCAGAGGCTTTTTGTTGACCGGTTTGGTAAGATATTTTGCTGCCTACCCATTTGATTTCCTCCACTCTTTTCTATTTGCTGCCCTTTTTTTTTTGGGTGTGAAATGAGGTTTTGGAGACTGGAAGTTTGAGATCTTTTTTTTATTGTTGTTGGAAGCAGGCAGGGGGTTTGATTTCTGTGAACAAGTCGAGGTTTTGGGAAGTGGGTCTGGCTCAAAATCGCATCTTGGAGATTGGATAAAAGGATTGGTGGATGTTTGCTGTAATTGAGTAGGAAGAAGAGGTGGAATTTTGGGCATTTATTCGTTTCTTTTTTATATGGATAGGTTATGCTGCTTCAAGGCTGGATGCTTTCAGGTAAGAGCTGGGGTTGACCTAATTCTCTGTTTCCTTTTTTTAAAAAATTTAATTTTCTTGAAATTGATTTTATGTTGTTCTAAGCTAATATACTCATGGTGATCTGATTAGTTTGAGGAAGCTATATGATTTAATTGAATTGTTCAACTGTTATGTGGATTTATAACCTGGAGATGAAAATTATATCAAAATTGATAGTAGTTGCTACTTAAGCTTGATGATATCGTATGGATTCTTCTTGGATTGCTTACTGTTCTTACTTTTTGTCATGTATGTTACTTTTAATACTTTGATTGACCAGATAAATGGCTATATCTAGAGATCTGGCTGTACTTTGATCTTGATGAAAATTGGAAGTTCTGGTATCTTGACTAAGATGGTCCAATCTATAGGCAAATAAAGTTTTATGGATTAAAGGAGAAGTAAAAGAAAAGCGAAAAATAATGGGCATAGCAATTGAATTTATGTCGACAAGAAGAGCTGTATGCACATAATTAGAAATGAATTGATTCAAGTAGGAAGAAAATGGAACTACATAAGCAAAATTGTCTAGTAATGATTTTTGCTGTCAACTGTCAATGTTTATATGGTACGTTGTCCAACGGGTTAACAAACTTTCTATGCTTTCTTGAAACCTGTTTGAGCTGTTATGTGTTTGATATTTCAGTTCTGTTTGGCCAAGACAAGTTCCAAACTGTTTCAGATGGTGCAATTTGGATCGTCCCAAATCAGCAAACTATGGGATGGAATCATTCTGGTTGATTGTTAGGCAAGTCATTAGAAATTAACCTAGTTGCATTTCCGTAGGAAAATACTCAATTCCTAGAAGTCTGGAGAACTTCTGTAGAACGGAGAAAGCAGGAAAGAGATAAGAGGATATCCTGCTGAACTACAAAAGAACTCGGTCAATTTCTGAGCTGGGATTTAAGCTGATTTTCACATCTACTTATCATATATTTCTGTGAGCTTGACCTAGCAACATTCTTTGAGAATTAGGAATCAAATTATGTAGTTCTCTATGTTTTCATGTTAAAACAACCTGATTGTCATGTCATCTGGCAAGGTAATGTGTCTAAGATTAACCAAACGGCTATTGATATAATTTGGGTTGCATTAGGATTATCTACAAAGCAAGGACACTTCTATCTGAAGCCATCTCATTGTCAGACACATATTTCATACACACATATCCTATAAATTTCTTAGATTTGTCTCGTGTCAGCATACTGTGTCTGTATCGGCATTGCCTTGCCCATGCATCATAGAGAAATATATTGAATGTTAGGTCTTATGTAATAGTTTACTCTTTATTTAACTTCTAGATTAGGAGGGTTCAATTGATAAAGAACGTAAATTTGTAAATTTGGAAACTTTCTAGATTAAGATGGAATATTCATAGCCAACATATTAGTATTCATGAAGGGGGGTGATAGGATAAGATAAGTTGGTTAGTGCATCAATATTGCTTATGCGAATGGTAAATCACATTAATAGTAACCCTATCAAGGTTTGTTCTTTTAGTAATTCTAGGTTCTTTAGTTGTTTAGGAATCGAGTTTCTCCTTTTATTTGTGCTATTCTTGAATAAAAATGAAGTTTGAATTTTGAAGACCGAAGCTCAGAGTTGGATATCTTTCTTATTTACTCTTTCTTCTTTTCCCTATTTCATGCTTGGTCCTCTTATAAGTTCCGTGCAGCAAATAACTCCATAGAAAAGCTTAATTTCTCTCCGTTTAAGTGGTGAATCTTCTACCAATTGTCGTTTAATATCCTTATATTCTCTAATGTGGAGCCTGATTTCGTTTGACTTGACTTTTATAATTTCTACGACAGTACTTAGGCACAATCTCTTTGACCCTATCAACTGGTCTCTGTCGAAAAACAAGTTAGCACTACTAAGAAAGGTTTGAAATGACCAGAGGAGCACTTTCTTATTTGATAGCTTCTTGGGAAGTACCTCCCTAAAGCGTAAGTTTTATCTAGTATCACTTAGTCACTCAACACACCTGCCTTTCTGTCCACCTCCTATATGGTCTATGCCTACTGCTAGAGCCACTCTCTCCTGGGCCCATGATCTTGTATCAAACTAAACCCATTTCAAACTTCAGTTGAAGATGAGCAGATCTGATGGATACAAGCGAACCCATACCCATTCTATCTGATTTCAATCAAGACACTTGCACTATTGACCACTATATTTTGGTGCCAACTTTGATGTAATTCATTATTCCAGGTACGATTTCCACCATTTGTAGCCATTTCTATTGGTTAATTTCAATTTCATATTTAGGTACTTCTATAACCCACTTTTCATTGTAAATAGTAAGGTCTTGTTCAACATTCCCTGAAAGCCAAAGTCACAAGCAACTAAAAGCATTTATTGACCTGCACCATAAATTTGTCGAGAGAAATTTGTCTACTGCGAAGGAAAAAGCCAAAAAAATAATTATTTCTCATTTAGAAATGCAGTGGAAGCCTAGGCTTGTTTAGAGTAAATTAGATTTTCTCTAAATTAGGGGTTGATTTACTTGATTTAAACCTAGGTTTTATATATTGGCATATGTTGATAATATATCACAAATTTATATCAGATTTTGAGGTACCAGAAACGAGATGTATGATATAATATTGGCCAGATGTTACCAATCATATATTTTTGCCAATGTGATACCATTTGATATCGATGATTCTAATATAACAAGTGTTTAGCCAATATGGATACCTATCCTTGATTTTAATTTTCATTAACTTAGATATTTTTAGAGAGAGAGTAGATAGAAACTCTATTTCCCTAATTGAGAAGAGCCAATTTGTAAAAAAAAATGAGATATATATATTTTTTTTGGGGGAGGGGGGGGGGGGGGTATTATGAATCAACATAGGATCCATTAAGAGCAGTGAAAAGATAAGTTGGTTGATAGTAGTAGACTAGCAGTTAATATCCAAGTGAATTGTAGCTGCATTCATTAATAGTCTATATCAAAATATGTCGGGTTAATTATTTATGCTTTGTCTGTTCTTTAGGATTCATTATGTCTTGTTTTAAATCCCTATTAAAGGGCAAGACTAGTGTTATTTAAGGTATATTTGATGACTTGAAACATTGTACATCTGAAAGATTATGATATATTTATATCTTTCTACTTTTTATAGTCCACTTTTTATTTCCTCTTCTTTCATATTTTTTTTCCGTAAGAAATGTCTGAAGTTTCAACGAACATCGATATTTGTTAGCCATATTGCGTAGGATTTTAAGTATGACCACTATTAGCTACTTCACTCTACCGTCCTTGAACTTCAATGCAGTTTTTGTGATTCATGATCCATTCCTCATCCAGATCACCATAGTTGGCGACCTAAGAAATAGAAAGAGAAACATTGACTAATTGTTTTAATGTATTCAATGCTACTTTTTGGCATTTCCTTAAAATAGACTTAAATGTCATCATCAATGATTATGTAAAATTGGGGAATGCCATTATTCAATGTAGTTAAATATATGTTTGTCTCTTCTTTGTTAACATGCACATATATAAAACTTGCATAATTATCAAATCAGCTTAGTGAACGCTCACAAGTGTAATACGTCCTTGAATACCAATCTGATCAGGCCAACACCTTTGTACTACATGCTAAGCCTAAGTGGCTTATAAGATGCCTTTCGAATTGGATGATAATACTGACCATTGTGAACTTTGGTCTACAGTGCCAATATTGGCAATAACGACTACTACGTGAGGAGATTTAATTGAGGTTTGAACTTTAGAGTGTCAAAAGTTTATTTGATTGTGTTACATTAGAGAAAAGCGAAAAATTTATTAAAAAACGGGACCATGAATAGAAAGCTTGTGACTAAATCCTTCTATAAAATTAGAAATAATCATCATTACAAAGAAAGTTCTAAAGCCGCTAACCGAACCGTCAAAACTGAAATCTATTCTCTTTTAGACCTACAATAGAAGTCTATCAAATTAGAAAATAATTTAGAAAAGACTACAGAATTTGGTTGGATTAAATCTACTTACTATATTTGTTCAAATCCAATACAATAAATAATGAATCAAGTACAAGTAATCCCCATAAACCATCACCCCCAAAACCCGTATGAAATATTTTATGAACTATTATGTTTGTTTTTGAAAATCTCTGTGCCTTAGACAATTATTAGTTTCTTATCATATTTTTTTTATTTATGACCATATTGCCCTTTTATCTTATTAGATAAATAAATAGATTTATCTAGTAATTAAAGATTAATGTTATTAAATTTATCTGGTAAATAAACTAATTGAATCTCATCTCTTCCTTGCTAAAAATTAATTGAATAGAACTAATGAATAGATTATGAATTAATCAAATAAATTATTTAATTAAATGAATATAGTCCCTTGTTAAATTTGAACCTATAAAAGCAAAATTTTCACTTTTTAGCCTTGCCATTAATGCCATTTGGGATTTTGCATAAAATATAAAACTTTGTGGGGGTGCAGATAACATAAAAATAGTTCATGGAAATTTTCAAGAAAAATGTGACAGTTCGTGGGGGCTTCTTATACTTTAACCATTAATAATTTCGTATTGAGTTGAGTAGCTAACCTTTTCCTCAATAAACCCATTTTTATTATATGGGTTATACTAAAATTTTTGTGTTCCCACTGAATGATTACATTGGACCAAATCTATTCCCACTGAATTATTAAGTTTGATGTTTGAACTTGCTATAAGAAAGTCCAATAGTTAATAATAAGAAATTTTGAGTTGATTTTCTCAAAAGATTAAATTTCTATTATTTGTGTAAATTAGATTAATAGTTTAATTTCTGCAGCAACTTGGAAATGTTTACTAATCAACTATTGAATTATACAAGCTTTCTCTTCAATTATTGAAGAGGGAAATATGTCAAAAACAGTAAGAAATATGTTTAGTATAAAAAAGTTTTTAACTTTGTAATGCCATTTTCCTACATGAAAATGCAAAAATAACTAAAAATCCAAACCTGATACATCAATTCCCAAAATGGCGAAGGGAAGCCTCATTCAAATCTTGACCTTGCAATCACAAATGTTCTCAAAAAGTTGCTGCTAAGATGACTTGTGCACTGAGGAAGCTTTGCTGCTGATTCTCAACTTAGTGACTTGTTATTAATTTTCTAGGGTTATTCCTTATATAAGAGTATATACTCCCCACATTTCTAAGTTTTCTTCGTGGTTTGGTTGCTGTTCTAGTACTATATATTCATCGTTTCATTGTTGTGTTCATTATTATCTAAGATTTTTTCGATCAATATAGCCATGGTATAGTTGATCTGATTTACAGGATTGTATATTAAGGTGATGCCGATCCTCCAAGTTTTGATCAATGAGCATAATATCAAACTGTATTCCGATCCCATTTTTTGTTGGCAGAGTGAAGTTTTACATTTAATACCACCAGATATGAAAGTTAAAAATTAAGAACAATACAACCACAAAAGAAACCAGCTCACGGACAGCAAAGGAAGCCACAGAAGAATCCTAATAAAAAAATATATTTCTTACTTATCAAGTAACCTACTTAGATAATCTTATTAAGAGTTAGCTTGCTTAGCTCGAATTGACCAATGATCTTGAATAGTTTTAGTTTCTTGGAAGCCTCCTATATTATTCCAAATCCGAAGTACATTTTTAGTTTACTGCAAAAGAAACTATAAGAGAGTCATCTTAATGTACAGCATGATCTTGTAAATTGACAAATTCCTTGGATTAGACTTACTGTGATATTAACATCACAATGACTTTATTCATGCTTTAAATGGGTTTCCACACGTACAGCTAAAAGATGACTACTTTGTGTCTAATTATCTCCTATGAATTTGAAACTAATTCTACTGTCAATTGCTATAGTTTTGAATTAGGGAGGAGTTTTTTTCTGCCTTGAATGTTCACCAGACTTTAGGTTTTGTAAAATTCTGGACATTGTTATCGTTTCATGTCAACTTATATATTCATATTTGGTCAAACAATACAATTTATACATATGCTCATCAAATCTTCAATTGAAACTGCAGGTGACCTTAACCTCCTCTTCTGATACCTAATTTGCAAAAAGTCATGTTTTTTCATAAAATACATTCATTGCTGGTTTGTAGGGTTTATCAAGTGCCTGTACTTTGATAAATTTAAGCAACTATTAACATGATTATTTTCTTGGCTGAGTTGTGCAGTCTGAACATGTAATGTAGTGTAAGATGTTGTACTAACTTCTTTTACATGCTGAAGTTGGTTTTTGCTATTGTAGTTGGCAGGACATTCTTCATTGAATGCTGGTAAAGGAAAAAGCTGTCAAGGTAACAGCAGAGTTACCTATGGCTATAGTCTTGTAAAAGGAAAGGCTAATCATCCTATGGAGGACTTTCATGTTGCCAAATTCGTCCAGGTTAAGGGGCATGAGGTTGGTCTATTTGCTATTTTTGATGGTCATTTGGGAGATAGTGTGCCTGCTTACTTACAGAAGCATTTGTTTGCTAATATTTTAAAAGAGGTGGGTTTCGGTATTATTTTCTTTTCTGCTATGTTTTTGCTATTGTTTTCTATCATTAGCGTTTTTTTTAGAACTCGGATATGGGTTCCCAGATTATTATAATTTAATAAAAAAAAAGAAAATTCTTGATTGTATTACATAATCAAATTCCCCTTTTCTTGAAATAGGAAGAATTCTGGACTCATCCTGATAGAGCCATTTCTAAAGCATACGACAAGACTGACAAGGCAATTCTTTCTCACAGTCCTGATTTGGGACGAGGCGGATCAACCGCTGTTACTGCTATTCTCATTAATGGCACGAAGTTGTGGATAGCCAATGTTGGAGACTCACGGGCAGTAGTAGCAAAAGGTGGAGAGGCTATACAATTGACAGTTGATCATGAGCCGAATACAGAACGAGGTAGTATAGAGACGAGAGGTGGCTTTGTTTCAAACATGCCAGGTTTGATTCTCAGCCCAAAACTAGTTCTCATTATCTGTTTGTTCACTTTTAGTGGTTGGTTAATAGAGAAGGAAAGAGGAAATGGATTGTACTCGCAAAGAGAGAATGAAGAAAGAAAAGCAAATTGCATAGATAGTAAAAACAGTTTCATTTCATCAATTCACTCTAAAGCTTGCCCAACTAGATTTACATAACTGGCTAAGAAATAATTCTATTCTAAACAAACTAACTAAATATTCTAATGACCCTCATACAAAAACATCAAAAGATTTTAACTAATATACATTTCTCCATTGTCTTAATAACTCTTATTCTAACAACAAGAAATAATTTTTTTCCCGAAGAATAACAAGAAAGAGTTTTAATTACTATTAAAAATGTTATAACACACATCTTCTTTACGAACACAATGCATAAAGGGTTATATGGCACATAAATGGATCATGCAGAATTACGTTGAAAAACTAACTTTTTATACATATTTAAACATAAGTCAATATATATTTATAAATTGTGATTAAAATTCTCGATAAATTAAAGACAAAAATGACAAAATTTATATGCAAACCGCATAATGTAGAAACAAAGTGCAAATAGTTCTTGTGCTATTTTGCGGAGTACTAAGCCTAGGAAACTTCAACAAAAAAGCGTAAAGCTTGAGAGAGGTGATTGAGAAAATGGAAGCCCTTTTGAAGAATTATGATAGGGAGAAAAGGTCTTCAACAAATTCAATTTTTTTTGGTTGTCACAACCTCAACACTCTTCTAAGAGAGTGAATAGGATCAAGATTTTTTGATTTTCATTGAGTTCTTATTCGGGCTTATTTTGCATATGGATTTAATGGTAAAAAATCCCAAACAAACTGTTTCGTGCATAAGCAGGTATGTAGGTATGTGGGCACATAATCTGCGTTTACCTGATTATTTGGAATGATAGCATATTATTGGTGCATAACCAAGAGTTGAGTCCAAGGACACATGTGGCCATATAAACGGCCTTGTAAACCTTGTCGTAGAACACTAAGATTAATCCATTATATGATAGCTTTGAATCTTTCTGTGGTCATTTTATCTGACTTAAAAGGGTCCTCCACAGCATTTGCTATTAGTAGTCGCTGTTCTCCATAAATGGTTCTAGAAGAGGATCAGTACCATTATTTTTTATCCCTTCTTTAAGCAATTAAGTTTGTTTTCTTGCTGGCTGCTACATGTCTTTTCTTTATAATTTTATTTTTTCACATGAAGGGTTCAAGCCTTTTGTTCATTTACTCTCTTTTTCCTTGCTTTGTTGAATCGGTTTCATCATCAGTTTAACAGTGTAGAAACAAGTTTCATCATCAGTTTAGTAGAGTAGAAACAAGTTTCTTATGGTATAGGGCCTGTTATCAATTAAGTTATACTTGGTGGCCTTGGAAACTATATGGAAGGGAGATCTGTTATCTTCAGATTATTCACAAGGGGAAATGAAAACATGAACATCTTGGTGCTGACCGTTATAACATTATTATTTGGTAACCTAGTCAATCATTACACTTTCTAAACCAGGCGGACAAAAAATATCCACGATCACAAAATTTATCATCCTTAAAATAAAGATTTCCTATCATGTATCTACATACAGATGAAAGTATCTACATACAGATGAAAGTTTCTTGGATTTTAATGGACAACTTCATAGAGAAAGTTTTCCCAGTTGGGTTGCTAATATTGGAAACTTTTAATTGCATAGGGCTACCTGAGAATAATAATGTCTACTTTGAGTTTTAATTGCATAGAGGCTTCTAAATATATATATTTTTTTTCATGTTTGTCATTTAAAGCTTAAACATTTTTATGTTAGCATCTTTTGATGCAACAAATTGGTAATGCAAAAAGAGCATATATTCAGGAAAACGAACAACTTGGCCTTCGGGTTCTTTTCAAGAGTTCATCTGTTATAGGTATTGGATATGTCCTTTTTTTGATTGTTCAGCTCCCTATAGTCCTGACACAATTGCTAGGTGCCATCATGCTTGGGTACCATGACCACAGGCGAACATCATTTCCTTGACTAACTGCTCATTTTCATTTTTCATGTGAATGCGAGTGTCTATACAGTCACACAGGTATAGCTCCTTGAACCAACGGAATTTGATAATCACATGCTCTTGTAGGGGAAAGTTAGGTAGGCTCGGCAGAAACATCAGAGCTAGTGTGAATCAAATAACCCATATGCTTTGGTAACTCAACCTCTGTAGCAAAAGTAGACTAGACTGTATGCGAGCTTATGTGGATCATAACATCTCCACCTTGATCGCTTCGGTCCTGCTTGGCAAAGGATTAAGGCGGCAAATCAATCTGGGTTAGCAGAAGAGGGGTTGAGTTCTTAAAATTAACTCTATGCATTTTAAAGCTTTTGAATAAAGTGCTTTAGAAAATTGGCGATGTGTTGTTTAGAAAAAATCTGGGTTATCTTGTAACCGGCCTATATAGGTAGATTTGTAAACCCCCTTTAATCCGACTTAAATAATCTAATTTCTTAACATAGCTTATTTTAATACATTCAGAAAACCGTTTGGTAATGCAAGTCCAAGTTAGAGGTCCTTAATCCTAGGTTTAATCTGTTACCCAACAGGGCCTTAATGACTTGCGAATAGTGTTTTCATTTACCACTTGTAAATTGTCAGGTACCATTCCTTGCCACCGCCTCTCAACTCCTTTTCCAATATGTCTGGGAGCTTGTTTTGCTGTGTTATGCCTCAAATAGAAGGTTGCACTGTGTTTGGGGAGATCCTTCAATATAGAAATTGCATTTATCATTTGAAGCCAAAGTAGTTGAGGGGAAAAAATGTAGATGCCCCAGGTGATTCTACCACAAAGTCAGTGAATTCAGATGTAGTGTTCGTTAATCAAATGCAATGGATTTACATGGTACAGTTCTAGAATGTGACTTCAATGAGTTAACACTACTGAAACCCTTCATAGTGAAAGGAAAGCAATTGTTGCAAGTATAAAAAAGTTGGATGCTACTCCATTTTCAATCAAATACGTTAATGTTACATAGAATAACAACGCCACACATGGAAATATAGAATTCATGGATACTTTTATATCATCTTCAAAAATGTGATCATGAAGTTGTTGCATATGTTGCTAGAACCGCTGGAAGTTTTCTTATGGAGTGCTAAGAAAACAAAAGTTGTATCTTTTGATTTTTGTTTTCAAAATAGAACTTGAAGATTGTCCAGTCTAGAGAGGATATTTGGCAACCATTGCCTTTTACTTTTTGACCAGTTAGCATTTCTTCTTGAAGGATCAAAAGCAACCGTCTGGTTGGGACTTTTCTGAACTTTGCTTGGGCAATGGCCTCAACTTTTGCTAAAATGCCCTATGATTTTGCATTGGGTGAATAAATCAGATCTGAGGGTAATTTCAAGAACCCATTGTTGTGTCTGATAAGCAAGAAATTTGCTAGAATTACACCTCAAGTCATATACCTGCTGAAATACATGGCGCAGGGGTAACTCTTAGGGGAAATCAGTTCTTCATGAGAGTTACCACCTGTGTATTTGCTTATACCATCTAAGGATTTATAATGGTCGATGGATGCTTTAAGGATGTGATGATGCTCTAAATTGGTATGGTATAATTAATTGTTTTAGTTGAAACGCAGCTTGGCACTGATTGATAACATTTTTTATTTCTGTTAATTCACTACCATTTTTCAGTTCTAGGATGTTCATTATGTTCCATGCCAGAGTAAGATATTTGAGTGCTCAATTCACACATTAGTTTTTCTTTAAATTTGTTTAATTTGTGGATAACTAAAATTGTAGCAAACTGGAGAAGGTAATTTAGAAAAGGTACAAAAAAGAAGGGAAAATTGTGGCTTTTCGCCAAATGGATAGCAAGTTAGAAACACAGGTTTGCATCCTAATGTCTGGATGGTAATAAGCATGCAAATTCTACATATTCGGAGACCATCTGGAGGCAACCATATTCGTAGTTGCCTTCTTGGATCTTTAAGGAAGCTGGTGAATCTTATCCTAAAGTTTCAAATGACAATTGAAGGGTGGCAGTCGGCTCGTGTCCGTGCAAGTTAGTGACGTAATACTTAGAAATGATATGAAATCGACACGGTTATTAATCAGATTGCCTTATTTGATATAAACCTTCCACAAAGAACAATGTACAAGAACCAAAACCCGGTCCTCCAGTGAACTAGCAAATTGAATAAACCTTGAACTACTTTAGCAACGTTGTATTGTAATATTATACTTCATATATATAATAAACAGTTAGGTTACTTGAAACGGAACAGGAAAGGAGTCTGACCTGAACCTTGATCTGACTAATATCTGCTAGGCGTGCAGGTTAGTGACGTAGTGATCTGAAGCTGATGCAGATATTAATCAGATTGTCGTATTTGATACAAACCTTCAACAAAGAACAATGTGTAAGAACCAAAACTAGATCCTCTAGTGAACTAGCGAATTGAATAAATCTTGAACTACTTTAGCAACGTTGTATTGTAATATCATACTTCATATATCTAATAAGTCAGGTAATTCGGATCGGAACAGGAAAGGAGTCTAACGTGAACTTTGATTTGATTAATTTCTGCTAGGTATGTTGACTTGATTTTCGGCCCTGGCCCTACCTAATTAGGACGGACTCAAAACTGAGAATCTTTGGATAGAGTTCAAATCAATTCGTTTGGTCAGGTTGCGATTGACACCCAATTGATGAGGTTAGTAGGACCATTTACTCCAATAATGAGTTAATAATCAACATCAAATAGCAATGAAAAGTGTCTTGTTGCTTGTAATTTCTAGGTTGGGGGTAGGAGCAAGTTAAAAATAAATAAATGTCTAACAAACTGTTCTGGTCTTCTGATTTTGTCTACTTCCCACTTTTGCCTACTCTCCACACTTGCTCATTGAATTAATCTGCCGGGCATACAATGCAACCAAAGTTTTAAAAGTGGATGAGTTAGTGGGGGTGCCTGATGTTGGTGGATTGTAGTGGTCATCATGAGAATCTCTATAGGATTTCTTAAGTTTCAATACAACATTTACTTTAAAGGGGACTTAGCCTTGTGAATGGTAGAAGTACTTCTAGTTTTACGTAATCAGCATATAAACCAGAGAAACACACTATATGTATGTCCTGTTATACATTAATTTATCACCAACTCAATGTATATGTACACATTAGATTCATTGGTAGTTCAACTGAAGCGTATGTTCCTAAAATAGGCATCATGGTTGGTGGTTTAAATGTGATCACAAACAAGACACTAATGGGGGATTTCTGTCAGTGTCATACTGGGTCAGAGGCATATTTACCACACCTTTGAGTTTAGTGGACCATTTTGTGATGGTTAGATTGTGTTTTCTTTATAGTCTCTGGCTAAGACAATAAAACTAACATGATAATATGTCATGGGATCGATCTACCCTTTGTGTATGGCATGATATAAAAGGGGCTTAAATGTTAACTGAATACCTGCCTTGAAAAATGTATTAAAATTTTCCTTGAGTACTTCAATTGTTTATGTTTTTTTTGTATCGTTGTGAGTTTGCTCGTACTGGTCTATATCGATCTTTCTAGATCTTTATGTTAGGATTTAGGGAATAGTTACAAATTTAAATACATAACAATATTGTAAACCATCTATCTGGTGGGCACTTAAACCTACTGCGGTGGTCAGCTGTCCTGGTCTTTAAGTAGATGACCTCTGGACTCTGGACATTATGAACCCAGTTTATAGAGTATCCTATTGTCCAAGTACGTGGCACTTGGACGATTCCTATATGACACCAAATTGGGATATCAAGTTATTAAACTAGTATATCTCTGCTCAGTTCGACAATTAGCTATGCTAGGGGTGTAGCATGCCACGAAAGTCCTAATGAAAATGCTAAGTTCAGTGTTACTTGGAATGCCTATCTATTTGCTCCTTTGGCTTATATTGTTCCTCAAAATGGAATTCAACTCCTCCTAGCTGCTTTATCATCTTATTCCCCATTAAACATTTATCAGCCAAGAAGAATTTTGAATGGTAGCTCCTTTATCTCTTCAGCATAGAACTCCATTCCAACATGGATAACATACATGAAATTTTTTCTTTCAGTAGATTTTTATCCTATTCATTGAAATAGTGGGAGACTGAGAGCCCCATGGTTGGTAACTTGTCTCCTTCTTTCTGGAAAGTCTTCTTTCTAGCTGTCTTTCTAGAAATGCACATTCCAACTCATAGATGTTTGATTTTAAGTTGGCAAGTAGAAAAGTTTGGTCAATCTATCTATGGAGCCTTTTTCAACATGACGGGGATGATAAGATGGATTGCTTCTTCTAATCTTTACCCATGTATAAATTATTCATAAAGTAATACGTGTATTTTCATTGTTGCTCATTTACATTCCAAAAACCATGATAACTTGTTCACCAAGTAAACATGTTCTCTCTTATCAAAATGTTACCCAAAGCTAATTGTGTTTAAATGTACTTTAGGTGACATTTATATTCAACACATTATATAATGTATTTTCACGAGGCTTATGTAGCTTTTTATGATTAGGCATGTCCAAACGGGCCGAATTGTAATATTATTTCTCGTAAAACTTAGATTTTCGACATTCCAAGTTAAGAAAAATATTTCATCACAATAATATAGTACATCTCAACTAGATTGACACCTACCCACCTATTTTTGATCCTTTACGAGTCTTTTATAAAAAAACAAAATGCACAATTAAGAAAACAAAAGTTTACGGTATTTTGATTAGTCTAAATCTAAGTCTTAAATTTTTTTGATTAGCAGTTTTTATACCTTGATATCTCTCTTCAGCCGTACACTAATCTTGCGGACATATCATAGCCTGAATTTTGTCGTATCCAAAGTCGTCTTGTAATCATCGATCAAACATCTTCTAGTGCTAAACGTGCTCTCTGATACTAAGTAGAAATTTAAACTATTAATAAATCGCAAATCATGATGGAGACCATAGGATTTGTTGTCATTCAATGTGTTCCACCATGATAAATTATCAATGCTTAGTTTACTATCAGGACATATTATAAAGAAACATTTAAACATTGGTCGGGTCCAGATATTTTCTTGATGACGATGATCTACCTTTTCCGCTAACTTATTAACCATAAAATTTCTTGAAAATAATCCCTTATCTTTATTTGGGCTAGAACTTCATGCAGATTTGAGCTTTCACTCTAGAACCATATATCACATTATATTCCTCAAATAATTTACTAAAATAAAATTAGTTGACATATAAAGCCGCCTATATACTCATTTGAATTAGTATATAAAGCAGCTAAAAATTCTTGGTTGCCATCTTTCATGCGTGGATCACTTAGAATACCAAATCATAAATAGTAGGAATAGAATAAAAATGCTTAAAAGATTGTTAAATCATATCCCCAAAAAAAGAATCCTTCAGATAAGTATTGCAAAACCTTGCACATTTAGTATTTGTAAACCAGCTTATGTTATGGTTTGATAATAACAACCAGATAAAACAGTACTAGCATCAAAAAGAACATGTAGCAAATTTTGTAGGCATTGAATAATACCCCATTAAGCATCATCAACTGTATCTGTAGATGGATGAGATGGATCTGGCTGATTATATAGCATAAATATATTCATCTATAATTGATTTATATTCCAATACAACTTTTAACATAGCAAAAGTTGAATTTTTCCTATGTTCAACATCATGTAGAAATTTTTTTGGCTTTCATATTATTTCTTTTTACAAATTTGTTTATAATTTCTAATCCTAGATATAGAACTAGAAATAAATAAAGCAACATTTCTAATTTTTCTATAATTCTAATATTACAAAAAACATTTTGTACGATTAGATTAAGAATGTGACGAATACATCTATCATGCAAGGCAATAGTAAACAATTCGTATATGATCTACAACTACATTGCTATTCTTAGAACTATCTAGCAAAAGAGAATTTTTTTTTCAGAAATTTCGTTGCAGCCAAAATTAATTCTGCAATATTTTTACCTGTATGTGCATCATCAAAAGCAATAAAAGAAATAACTCTCTTTTACTTTTCTCAATTATCATAAATCCAGTATGCTATGATATATAAATAACCATTTCTTTGTCAAGAAGTGCAAATATTCAAATTTAGAGAAATTTTAGAATTAAAGCTTGAAAAATAAAAAAAATAAAAATTTCTTTTTCATGTCCATCACTTTATAATATCACGCTAGCAAGTTTAGTAGAAAAAACATACAAAGCTAGGATGAAAAGCTTCTATAAGTATTTCTTTAAAATCATTACCTCTATTGATGGAGATCAGATTTGATTCTGGAGATCTGATTCCAGATCAGATTTGATTATGGATATCATATTTGATTCTATTTGGATCTTGTTAGATTTTTGATTTCATTCTGTTAGATTTTGGTTGTTAGGGTTTTTTTTTATATATTTATGCTCTATATAAAGTATTGAAGATTATGAATAATATTTGAAAATTTGGAGAATTTTTTTGCGTGGATTTCGCTTGAGTCAAATCATTCTTCGTGGATTCGTGAAGAGTGGGCGTGGATTCGCCTGGGTGCTTTTCCGAACCCTTGTAAGTTCTTTTCCAATTTAACTGTTCATCCCCAATTTCTCCAAAAATCTCCAAATTTTTGAATCCTAACCCTAAATTGGCTTCCGTCCTGCATCAAAATTGGTATTAGAGTCTAGATTTTCATCTCCATTTTCTTCCATCCCTATCTTCCATCTTCCATCTTCCTCTTCTTTTTGATTTTATTTCAGTTTTACTTTTATATATCTATTTTTGAGAGAAAAAAATAAAAGAGAGAGATATGTTCAATTGAAAAAAAAAGAGAGTAGAGATCTACAAAACACAAAAGAAACAGAAGCAGTTCTTTTCAAAAGAAAAGAAAAATTCTCCTCTACTACTTTTTCTTCTTCTCCCTTCCACATTTCTTCGCTTGCAACCCACTCTGACCTCTTCTTCTCCTCAAATTTTTTCTTTTTTTTATTTTATTATTTTTTCCCCCTTAGATCTCAAAGTACCCACAATACCACCAGCCCTCTTCTCCTCCATCCTCAAGCCCGAATCCAACCCAAAATCACCCTTCCCAAACTTAACAACCCTCTTCTTTTCTTCCACCCTCACCGCAGCTCGCCGCTGATCCACATCGTCGACCGAACTCTCGCAATAGTACCACCACAGCCGTTGCCCTCCTCGAAGTTCCCAACAACGCCCCCCTCTACCCACTCCATCAGCAGATCGCACGCCGCCCCTCCTCTCAGCCGATCCGCCTCCCCTCAGCTATTGCTGCTCCCTGATAGCCTGTCGCCCCTCGCCGATCAACCTCGTCGGCTTCGTCCTGCAGCATCCATCCTGCGCCTCATTTCAATCGCACAACCAGGAAGAGAAATTGTGATTTGGATTTGGGTTAGATTCACTTAACCAGCCCCACATTCACAAGAAACAAAGTTTGGGTCCTAATTGAAATTTAGACCCGACTCGCAGCTCCAGATCCAATCCACTTAAGGTATAGTTCAGTGCAGTAGTGAACCAGATTCAGTAACAGTGTAGACCTGTTTGCAGTGTAGACCCGTTAAGGGAAAAAGTGGTGATTCGAAGTCCGTTCAGAATTCAATTTAAGCCAGATTCGAAGCGTTGTATACCTGGTCTTGTTCCCAATAATTGTGGCAGAATCTTAGAGCTCTTCAGCAGACGAACCATCTTCCAAAGATTCTAAAAACCCACTACAAGTGCACAAGCTTCTTCGGTTTTGGGTAATCTGTAAACTAACCCATTTTTTAAAGTAAAATTTTGCAATTATTTTTGTGAAATTCTGCACAAGATTGTTAGTTAGCATTGCTAATATTTTTAGCTAACTCATTGCTTGCGTGCATACAAACATTTTAAGGTCTATTTCCTTGCATTTTAAAGACTAAATCTTTAGGAAATTTTATTTGATCATATAGTGCACGCATATAGATTTGACTGAGTTTAGAAAATTGCATTGCATACACTTGTTTGATTGTATGCTTTTTCGCAATGGTAAAGTGACTATCCCAAGTTTTAGTAATATGGAGGACAAGTTAGAAATCGTAATAAAACAATTAGAAATTGTCACCAAACAATTGAAAGAACTTAAAATTGTTAATAAACGATTGGATTCACTAGAACAATAAATGGGCGACCTGGAAGACGTAATAATCAAACTTATAAGAATGAATATAACGAGAGAAATCGCGATTAGTATGGAAAACAAAGAGATCAAAATGAAAAATATAGAGATCAGAGTGTTCCTAGTTCCAAACTCATTGAGGATGACATCACACATAAGGTAAAGTTAGAAGCTCCTATATTCAACGGCACTCACGATCCTAAAGTCTCTAGTTATTTGCTCGCGGACATGGATTACTATTTCGATTTGTACGACATGCCCGAAAAGTATAAAATACGATTTGCTCAGATGAGACTTATTGAGCCTGCTAGGATATATTGTGCTTCGGTAGAAAGGGAGTGTGAAAGATATCTGGACGCGATAGAGATTTGGAGTAACATGAAAATTAGACTTAAGGAGAAGTATCTTTCAGACAAATTTAGCAGTCGTTTCTTAGATAAGTTGCATAGTCTTTGCTAAGGGAGCATGTCAGTCCAAGAATATATGACTCAATTTGATGAGTTGGCAGTTCGCTGTGATTTGCAAGAGGGCGGACACTCGGTGATATCTAGATTTCATTCTGGACTGCGCGCTGATATACAACGAGCCATGCAATTCATTTCCGGAATATAAATTCCTTTTCACAAGCTTGTCAGTTAGTAGAAGATATAAAATGCTCTCTTAAATTTTTTACTGACCGCAGGCTTACTTTTAGAGCTGGGGAGCAGTCCAAACGCCCTTTTGAAGACAACCTGAAACCTAACACCAAACCAACAAAGATTTTAAGAGAAAAGCTACATTGGGTGAGTCTTCTAAATAGGATACGAAAAGTATAGTGTTTTAGGTGTCACGAGTGTGGTCACATAGCTTCATGTCCCACTAGAGCTTTATTCGTGGAAAGAGAACAAAATGATGATGATGATTTTGAGGAAGAAGTGTATGAGCTGGTAGGAAGCACTAGTGAGTCAGGCGAGGATATAGTCATTTCAAATGTTCGCTTAGGTATCGTTAGGTGTCTTTACATTAAAATGAAAGATGAGGATTGATGTAGATCTAGCATTTTCATTACGTACATCACACATGGAGGGAAGAGTTATCGCGTGATGATTGATGGGGTAAGTTGTGTGAACATAATCTCAAGAATAACTGTTGAGAAGATGGGTCTCAAAGCTGAACCCTATCCACAACCATACAACGTAATATGGGTAGATAAAACTGCTCAATTTATTATCCAACGTTGTCTAATATCTATTTAGATGTCCAACTATTAAGGCTAGGTTTGGTGCGAAGTGTTAGATATGACCACCGCACATATCTTGCTTGGTAGGCTATGGTTATATGACTTAGATGTGATGAGTTTCGGCAAGTCAAACACATACATTCAAATTTAATGGAAAGAAAATTGTGTTGAAATTTGCACCATCTAAGTCTAATGATGAGAGCCCGAAGAGCGAAAAAGTCACATGCCAGGAGCATAAAATGTCTCTTCACCTAGTAAGCCGATCTCAATTCCTCAAGGAGTCTAGAGGAGGGACTAATGTATGTGATAATCGCTCTATGAGAGTCTCCTAGTCTACCTGTTGATTACCCTCTTGTGGTTCATTAGATTCTCACTGATTTCTATGATATCATGTCCGGTGAGTTACCTGATGAACTTTCTTCCCTTCGGGACATCCAACATGCCATTGATTTTGTGCCAGGGTGGGTCCAGTTTACCCAATTAGCTCATTATAGGATAAATTCTGTTGAGCACGCTGAGTTGAGGAGACAGGTGGATGAGTTATTGTGGAAAGACTTTATTAGAGAGAGTTGAGTCTTTGTACTGTTACCGCTCTACTCACACCTAAAAAAGATGGTAGCTGGAGGATGTGTGTTGACACTCACACTATCAATAAAATCACCGTCAAGTATAGGTTTTTCATTTATAAACTGGATGACTTATTGGATATGATGGTTGGCTCTAAAATCTTTTCAAAGATAGATTTTCGAAACGGATATCATCAGATTCGTATCCGCGAGGGTGATGAATGGAAAACTACTTTTAAGATTAAAGACGGATTATATGAATGGTTGGTCATACCCTTTGATTTATCTAATGCGCCCAACACATTTATGAGAGTTATGACCCATATATTGTGTCTTTTCTTAGGCAAGTTCATTATTGTCTATTTTGACGATATTCTCATCTTTAGTCGAATCTAAGAAGAATATCTTTTCTCATTTGACACATGTTTTAGAGACTCTTTGCAAGGAGAAACTATTTGTCAAATTAAAGAAATGTGCATTCTTAGTTTTCTCTGTTCACTTCCTTAGATTCATCGTCTCTAAAGACGGAGTAGTACTAGACCTCGACCACGTGAAGGCCATAAGAGAATGGCCTACTTCTCGTACGATACATGAGGCTAGGAGTTTCCATAGTCTTGTCACATTTTATAGGAGATTTGTTAGGGGATTTAATACTACCATGGCTTCAATTACTAATTGTATTAAGAAAGGGGAGTTTCAATAGACTAAATCTGCTATTCATATTTACGATAAGATTAAGGAGAAGTTGACTACTGCTCCAGTTCTTCACCTTCCAGATTTCTCGAAAGTTTTTGAGCTAGCATGTGATGCATCAGGCATAGGTATAGGTGGTATTTTGAGCCAATAAAATCATCGTATCGCCTTTTTTAGTGAAAAGTTGAATGAGACGAAACAATGCTATGATGTTTATGATCGAGAGTTTTATGCAGTAGTGCAATGTTTGCGTCATTGGTGTCACTATTTGCTACCAAAAAAGTTCATTCTATATTCAGACTATCAAGCTCTGCGTTATATCAATTCCCAAAAGAGAGTAGGACACCGATACATCAAGTGGTTTGAGTTTATTCAGAAGTATAATTTTGTGCTCAAACATTATGCTGGAACTGAAGTTGGAACTGAAAATAAAGTAATTGATGTATTAAGTATGAAACTTTGCGTTTTACAGACGAGTGTAAAAGTTATCAGATTTGAGTTAATCATCCTAAACTATCCTACTTGTCGGGACTTTGGTGATATCTACACGTATTTGACACAGGATCCTCCTACTATAATAGATGGCTTCACCATTATTGATGGTTTTTTGTTTCGAGATACTCGTCTATGTATTCCCAACATTTCTTTGCGTGATCATTTGATTTGGAAAATGCATGCAGGAGGGATCGCTGGTCATTTTGGTCGAGATAAGACTCATTTTTGTAGAGGACCGATTCTATTGGCCTAGTGTTAAACGTGATGTTGCTTAAGTTGTGTCGCATTGACGAGTTTGTCAGGTAGTTAAGGGTAAGAAGTTGAATATAGGACTCTACACACCATTACCCATATCCTTTGCACCTTGGGAGCACCTTAGCATGGATTTCATTTTAGGCCTCCCTTGTACACTTAGGAAATATGATGCTATATTAGTTATAGTGGATAAATTTTCCAAGATGACAAATTTTATTCTTTGCCACAAGACTTTGGAAGCCTCATAGTTGCACACTTGTTCTGTGAAGAAGTAGTCCGTTTGTATGGCCTTCCTAAGTCGATTATTTCTAATAGAGATATTTGGTTCATGAGTTATTTTTGGTGAACTCTCTGGAAGAAAATTGGTACTACACTTAAATTCTCCAACGCTTATCATGCACAGACTAATTGTCAGATAGAAGTTATCAATCGTCGTTTAAGAGACTTGCTTCGATGTTTAGTGGGTGACCATTTAACTACGTGGTATCTTGTTTTACCTATAACAGAGTTTGCATATAGTAGTTTGGTTAATAGGTTTACTGAGATAAGTTCATTTGAGATAGTTACGAGTTATAAGCCTAGAAAATCTATAGACCTCCCCATAGGTGATAGACCTAATGCCTCAGCTAAGTCTTTTGCATAGCATTTGCATGATTTGCATTATCATATTCGTTGGCAAATAGCAATTAGTAATGATAACTACAAGTCTGCAATAGATTCGCACAAATGATTGCAGGAATTTGCAATTGATGATGAGGTGATAGAGTGCGTCCAAAGAGGTTCCCTCCAGAAACCTTGAAGAAACTTCATACTCGACGTATGAGTCTCTATCGAGTTTTAAAGAGAATTTGTTCTAATGCTTATAAGCTTGCGATTTTCTACAATCTCAATATCAATTCAGTTTTCAACGTCGAGAACCTGACTCCATATCGTGCTCCATTTGATTATCCAGCAGTTATTCAGATCTATCGTTATCAGTTTCGCCATGATATCGGCATTTCTCTATCCATACACCGCCTCCCCCGCTCCACGAAAGCACCATCTAGACTAGATTGAAGACATTCTGGATGATAAAATTGTTTCGACTGCTAATAGTTGATATCAACGTTATTTGGTACGCTGGCTTGAACATCCAGACTCAAATTGCACTTGGTTGTGCACCGAAGAAGTCCAACAACTCGACCTGAATGTGCTTGATGATTATCACCTTTATCATTCACTGGAAGTTTATATTCCCAAGTTGGGGAGAATTGATGGAGATCAGATTTGATTCTCCATATCAGATTTGATTCTAGATATTAGATATGATTCTGTTTAGATCTTGTTAAATTTTTAATTTAATTTTGTTAGATTTTGATTGTTAGAGTTTTTCTATATATTTATGTTCTATATGAAGTATTAGAGATGAATAATAGTTAAAAATTTTGAGAAATTTCTTGCATAAATTTCGCTTGAGACAAATTTTTCCTCGTGGATTTGCGAAGAGTGCGTGGATTCGCCTAGGTGGATTTCCAAACCCTGTAAATTCTTCTCCAATTTAATTGTTCATCTCCTATTTCTCCAAGAATCCCCAAATTTTCGAACCCTAACCCTAAATTGACTTCCGTTCTGCGTTATCTATCATATTGATAGGTGAATTTCTTAGTAAAACATGATTGTCCTTCTAACTTCCCTGAATTGGCAAAGAATGTACCAAGACCTTCCCACGAGGATGGTTAAAAGAGAAGCGATTAGCGGTTGTTAGGCTGACCTACTTGTCCTTGTCGTGAGCATTCATGTGACGCTTTAAGTGGGTGGTTTCAATTTTATGATGGCATTTAATTCCAGCTTGCATATGGAGGATTTCGCTTTTTGATCAATCAAATTTTCGGTAGCATCTTTGACTAAAACCTTCTCAATGAAACTCTAAATTTTTGACCGGACCCTTTTAGAAGGATGCAGAACTTGCTCACCCAATTCAGTTCAAGCAATTCCTAGAAAGTTTGTCTGAGGATCCTCATTCTTATTCTCATATTAGGAGGAAGAGACAATATGAAAAATAGAAAAAATATAATTAATATTAAAAAAATAAAAAATAGAAAAATACCAAATGCATAATCTAGTTTCGCTAGGGAGAAAGAAGCAGCGTAGGAGTGCTTGTTAGAGTTGAGATGAGATGTTGTTTTGACCCTCGTGAAATCTCCTCGTTTGCGAGAAATTGGGAAACTAGATTGAGAGAGGAGATTTTAAGAGAGTTAAAAGAGACTTTGGATGAAACATTTGAGAAGAATGCATTCCTACTTAGTCGAACAACCGAATTCCTAATTATCCTTGATTTTTGGCCCGGCTTGACTGGTTTTGGAGGTTTTTTCATCAAAAATCCTAACTGTTATATGGCCATTGGGGGCGCTTACCGAGTGGATATTTTGTCCCTTGGAAGCCGACTCTGGCTGAGCTGGGCCCAGTTTTTATGCCTGAGCCCAGGTCGACTTCCCAGCCAAATGGGCCAGTCCAAGTCTGGGCGGCCCGGGTTCATGGGCATTTTGGACAGCCATATCTATGTCAAGAGTTTTTAATATCATATTTCTTTGTGAACTATCAGGAGATGTTGCAAGAGTTAATGGTCAATTAGCTGTTTCCCGTGCTTTTGGAGACAAGAGTCTCAAGTCTCATCTACGTTCAGATCCGGATGTTACTATGCAAGATATATTTTCTGATACGGAACTACTCATCCTCGCTAGTGACGGTCTTTGGAAGGTAGAAATTAAACTTGAATTTTTCTTTATATCTCCAATGATTATTTGTATATATATTAAAAGTTTGGAGTCTTGTAACTTTTCCAGGTTATGAACAATCAAGAGGCTGTTGATCTTGCTGCAAAGATCAAGGATCCACAAACAGCAGCGAAGCAGTTGACTGCTGAAGCAGTGAACAGGGAAAGTAAAGACGACATATCATGCGTTGTTGTTCGATTCAAGGCATAAAAATGGCTGACTAGACTTTGATTCGATGGACTCTTGAGTTCTTCTTGCCAGATAAGCGGTGTAGACTCATGGTACAGCTTTGGCTTTCGCACAGTATAAAGAAGAAGGTAGTCGTAATTGCCTCATTGGTTTCACTTGTAAATGTCGCTCTTGATATTGTTTGATTCCTTGAAATGTATTAGTTAATATGAGCATACCTTGTTAGTTTCGTGGAGACAGGAAGATATCCAGTAATGAGTTGTGGATTTAATTTGCATAAAATGATCAGCAGAATTGTATTGTTTTAAAATCTCCTTTTTCTGTATTTATTTGTTTCAGTGAAGGCTAAATTGTAAGTTTATGTGGTGAATCGGAGCCAGTAGCCACACAATATGTTTGATGCTACCAAAACTTTCGCAGTAGATATGGTTAGATGATGGTTGCCATTTAGGAGTAGTCTATTTCTAATTATATCGCTTGTATTTGTCCTCTATCCCTCCTCAAATTTTGATCAGGCATAAATGAGATTGAACCAGAAGGCTTCTGGTGCAACTGCAAACTGGCAGTAGCAGTGATTGAATCGTAGACCGCTTGAGATTTCGCCATATTACAGTGAAACTCGACTCGACGCATCTTGTCTGGTGGTTGTTTATGTTGGGTGAAGACTGCTTGCATAGTGTCTTTCAGTATGGACTCCTAAATCACCTGATTTGATTTACAAAAATATATAGTCAAGAGCATCAAGCCCTACACGTACTGCATATGATAATAGTTAATGAGAGGCTTAGCAGAATCCAGTATGGGCTATTTATCTATGTTCTCATACAGCTCCCAAGTCTTCATCACCTAAATCTCTCTGTATTTGCGCATCACACCAGTGAGCTTTAACAAGCCCTCTATTGCCAAGCAACAGTGATATACGGTCATACTACGTGAACTGATGGACTAAGCAGCATTTTGCCTGATAAATACTATCTGCTTCTTTCCTTGTACATAAAATCTCCATATTTAGAATAGAAAGGGGGATAATAGCAGCAATATTTTACAAAATGATACATGTCACTGGCATCCTAGTGATGAGAGAGAAAAAAAGCTGACACGGTGTCCAGTGAACACATACCCATAAAACCTACTAGCAAAAGGAAAAAAAAATCCCATATAACAGAGAATGACATATTACACAAGCTGCAGGAGACCTCTTTACAGACATACTTTTGTTACCTTCCCCCTGACAATTCGATGGCGTCTTGGTTATGAATGGAGTCATCTCCCCAGTCAAATCTCCGTTGGAGGCGTTCATATTCCTGGCGGCGGGTAACCTCGACCTGCTGCCACTCCTCCCATCGCTCGGCCAATCCTTCTCCTTCCAACATACGTACCACCTCTGACATTGATGGCCGGTCCTCTGGTGTGGACTGAGTGCAGAGAAGAGCAACTTGGATCATTTTCTCCACCTCTTCAATATCATAGTTCATACTCAGGTTCTGGTCGATAATGGCATCAAGCCGTTTTTCCCTCACCAGCTTCTTCACCTATAGGATCATCAGAAGGGGAAAACTTAATATGCTGGTGAAACTACATTTCAAGAAGTCACTTATAAGCAATTCAAATATACATTTGCCAGTAGAAGCACACATTTGAGTTCCATCAGATAACTGGGTTGATAACTATTCTTCAGGGAAAGTAAACACAACTCTTTATATAGCCCAATCTTTCAATTGACTAGGCGCGTGCTGTTGCAGAATGATAATAGAATGAAGAGATAGTTGAGCATCGAACTTGCCAGCAAACTAAGTTACTTTGATTGAGACTATGAAGTGATTTTTGCAACACCTTAACAGTCTTAGGAATTCGGCTAGAGTTCCAAATGAGGAGATAGGAGGCAGGGAACCAAGGTGTCAAATATCATACGACACCAATACATATTGCAAATACCATATCAGATTTTGAGGAATCTGATATATTTTAAACCAAACCCTATAATATTGATATTGATATTGCCATTATAATAGAATGTTTAGATGATATTCCAATATTACCAGTATGATATGTCCAATATTGCCAATTTCCAATACCATAAACTTGCCTGATACCCGTATTGATTTGGGATTTTAACCCTTGGTTGGAACCCAATTTGACTGAAAGGGAAACCTCTAATTTGGTCTTGACTCCTGGATTCAAACTTATATGACCATATATCCAATCACTTTCAAACGATCCGAGACTAACCTCACAAATTATTTCCTTTCAACCAAATTTATCATTTATCCTAATCAGACTCCACATTCAATTGGATCACACATATTTCAACACTTGGTTCCTGCTTAGGCAAACCAGAGCTTGCCCTATCCTTCATCTCACACATTCAAAGTCAAAATGTTTAACCATGCTCTCTATCCGAAATGCATGAGATCTGATATATATTTTCATGACAACCCATGATTCTATGGTAATCAGATTCTTGAAGGTAAATCAAGTATAATTTGATGGATTACTTTTCTCTCTTGGACATGAAGCTACGAAGCAAGTTTTAAATTTCAGTCGATACCAATATACACACACACACAACAACAACAACAACAACAACAACAACTAAGCCTTTTATCCCAAGTATTTGGGATAGGCTACATGAACCAAAAAGAATCATGCCGGATCGATCACTTTGATAGTCCTTCTCCATTTATTTCTATCCAGTAATATCTCCTCATTTAAACCTCTAGAATTCATATCTTTTCGTATAACCTCCATCTATGTTTTCTTCGATCTTCCCTTCGTTCTTTTAACCTGTCCTACATTAATAAACTCCCTTCGTCGAACTTGTGCATTTGTAGGCCTATGTTGCACAAGACCAAACCATCATAAGCGATTTTCTTGCATCTTCTCATCGATGGGAGCTACACCTAGCTTAGCACGAATATCTTCATTTCTCACTTTATCTCTCCTAGTATTGTCGCATATTTAGCAGAACATGCGCATCCCTACTACATTTATCTTTTGTGAATGACATTTCTTTATAGCCCAATATTCTGTGTCATATAATAAAACTGGCCTAATAGCAGTCCTATAAAATTTTCCCTTCAGTTTTAACGGAATGTTACGGTCGCATAAAACTCCCGTTGCCCTCCATTTCAACCAGCCAGCTTGTATCCTATGGTTAACATCATTATCAATTTCTCCATCATTCTGAATAATAGAACCCAAATACCTAAATTGACTACTCATTTGTATCTCTTACCCATCCAGTTTTACAGCATTATAGTTTATACTTCGTCGTTTACTAAATTTACACTCCATATACTCTGTTTTAGATCTACTCAATCTAAAACCTCTAGATTCTAATGTGTGTCTCTATAACTCTAACTTGACATTTATCACTGCTCTTGTCTCATTAACTAAGATAATATCATCAGCAAATAACATATATTAAGCTATCTCATTCTGAATAGCTCTAGTAAGCCCATCCATCACTATAACAAATAAGAATTGGCTCAATGCAGATTCTTGATGGAATCCAATTGTGATAGAAAAATCACTTGTTAAACAATCACATGTTATGATATTGGCCACTACTCTATCATACATGTCCTTAATTATGTCAATATACTTGATGAGAACTATTTTCTTCATCAATATCCACCAAACTATCTCTTGTGGTATCTTATCATAAGTTTTCTCTAAGTCAATAAATACCATATGCAAATCTCTATTTCTTTCTCGGAATCGCTTTATAAGTTGAAGTAAATGAATAGCTTCTGTCGTCGATCGCCCCGACATAAATTCAAACTGGTTCTCCGATATTTTAACAGTTTGTCGCAATTTATGTTCAATTACTCTTTCTCAAAGCTTCATAGTGTGACACATGAGTTTTATTCCCTAATAGTTAGAAGAACTCTGAATATCACCCTTGTTTTTATACAGAGTTACTAAGATATTATTTCTCCATTCATTTGACATTTTCTTAGTTTGTCAAATCTTATTAAAAAGATCTGTCAGCCACCTCACACAAATCCTTCCTAAGTATCTCCATATCTCTATAAGAATCTCATCTGGACCAATATTTTTTCTTGATTTCATCTTCTTCAAAGTCTCTTTTAATTCAGACTCTTTAATTCTGCACATAAAACTACGATTCATATCTTAACATTGAATAGTAAAATCTCCCAAATCTTGAGTAAAACTATCATTATATAATCTATCAAAATAATCTTTCCATTTTTATTTAATCTCTTCATCTCAAACTAGAACCGTCAGATCCTCATTTTTAATACACTTTACAGTACATAAGTCTCTAGAGTTTCTTTCTTATTCGAGCAATTATATATATATACATACATATATATATATATATATATATATATATCTTTTTCTGTCTCTTTATTATCCAAATTCTCGTACACTTGTTTATATAATTTAGTTTTTGCATCCCGAACAACTTTCTTAACCTCTTTCTTCGCTAGTTTATACTTCTCAAAACTTATTCTATCATTATTATTATTCTTCTTCAAATCTCTATAAAGGTCTCGCTTAATCTTAATAGCATTTTTTAACTCTTCATTCCACCATGATGTATCCTTACATGATAGAGCACCACCCCTCGACTCACCAAATATATCTTTAACTATACTTTTAATACAGCTAACCATTTTGTTCTCTTACATTAGAATCATCATAGTCCCTCTAATCTGCTTTTTGTACTACTCTATCTACAAAATTTTTTTGATTATCTTTTAATTACTACCACTTAATCTTAACATTTAACTTATACTTAATCTTTCTAAGTCTCTTTCTAATCTGAATATCTAAAACTAAGAGTCTATATTGGGTAACTACACTCTCACCTAACACTACTTTATAATCGATACAACTAGCTCTATCTACCCTCCTAATTAAAAAGAAATCTATTTGGCTCGTATTCGATTAACTTTTAAAAGTAATCAAGGAGAAACTCTCTTTTTAAATAAAGTATTCACTAAAATCAAATCATAAGACAAAACAAAATATAAAATTGAATTACCTATTTCATTTCTTTCTCCAAAATTAAATCCTCCATGTACACTATCAAACCCATTACGACTAATTCCTACATGCTCATTGAGATCACCACCAATAAATAATTTTTTTCTAGCGGGTATTCCTTGTACCAATATTTAAAATAGCGATAACGATAACATAACGTTTTGTCTCTGTTAGGTTATGTCGCATATATCGTAATGCATAATGTAGGTTATGCAATTTCTATTTATTTAATTAAAAATAAATATAAAACTATATAAAATAATTTTTTTTAATTCAAAAATAAATTTAAAATACCTAAAAAAAGAATATAAAACTATTTTGTAATACATAATTTATTATAGTTTTATATTAAGTTTACAATAATTTTCATATTTATCTTCATAAATTATATTAAGTCTCCAATCGTAATTCAAATCATCATTTAAACAAGAAAATAAGATTTCAATTTTTTATTTCAATTCTAGTTATTGTTATTATTGTAATTTATATTTTGTAATGTTCAATTTATTTTATTTGTAATTGTTGATTTCAGTTTAGTTAAAATTTTAATAAAATCAACAAGTAAGATATTTCAGCAACCGGAGAAAAATTACTACTAGTAAATAAGGAAACAATCGCAAATTAATAAGTTAGTAATTCCACAAGTAATCAAACAAGCTAACATCTAATCAAGAAAATTAGATCAATTCTCTAATAAACAAAATATAACCAACAACAATATAGAAATTACTAAAAAAATAATTGTAAATAACGTAATATAACGTTACATAATATAACGTAAAATAACATAAAAAACGTACTGTTACGGTACACTGAGTTATTTTCACTTGTAACGTAGGGCGAGTTCCGTTAGATTACGTAACGCAATATAACTGGTTTCATAACGTGTTATTTTCAACAATGCCTCATCTAGATCCTCCCAAAATTGATATTTACTGGATTCATCAAGTCCTACTTGTAGTGCATAGGCACTAATGACATTAAAAATCTCTCTATCTAAAATAAATTTAACTAATAAAATTCCATCACCATTCCTTCTAACTCCACTACATCTCCAAGTAATTGCTTATTTATGATCACACCTACCCCATTACAATTTCTATCTCTATCCGTATACCAAAGTTTATAACCCCAAGGCTCTATGACTTTAGCTTTCTCACCTACCCACTTAGTTTTCTGTACGCACAAAATATTAACTTTCCTTCTAATCATAGCATCACCTAACTCTTCTAATTTACCTGTAAGGGAATCTATATTCCACGATACCAACCGAAATCTATGTTTATGTTTATTAACTAACTTTTTTACTCCCACTCGCTCATTAAGATTTGAAAACCCTCTTACATTTGACACCACATCCGAGTGCCGCCATGGCGCGTCGCTTCTGGGCGACGACCTAGTAAACACTCACACATTTTTTACTACACCCGGACTCTGATATAGCTCGTCGCTCAGTAGGGAACACCCCAACGAAATTCATATTTTGACTTATGTCATAATATGTGATAATATTTTACGCTGTCTGTCACCGGTCTACCACGACTCTCCTCTTTTATTTTGGCTTGGAACAGACAGTGAAAAAATAAATCTTTAAGCACAGCACTGGCAGAGTTACATATATATATATCACATTTATCCTATAAAATTTTGAGATATCTAGTACACAATATCCCTATAATATGGTCTGATGTTATTTTTTTGATATTGCAAAAATGATATGTTCGATATTGATGATTTTAATTACCATATTGATCGACCGATGTTGATACCAATTTTGATATTTTAAATCCTACTACAAAGTATTTATGGGGACAATTAAAGGGCTATGATTTGTTACAATATAATGAGATATTATTAGGATTTCAATTTTTGATTTGATTATATTTGGTTTTATTTTGTTAATAATTAAAAGCTACGATTTGTTAGGATTTGATTAGATTTTATTGGAATTTCAATTTTAGATTTGATTAAATTTATTTTTATTTTGTTTATATTTAATTTGATCTTGTTTGCATGTGGTGCACATAGGGTTTTCTATATATTACTCTATAATCTTGTTTTAAAGTAATGAGAAGAGATGTTTTTAGATTATTGAGAGCGTGTAACTTGTTTCTCCCAAATCTTTCTCGAGTGATTCGTGTATCTCGCCTAAGTGTAAGATCCGAATCTTATCTATTTTGTCAAATCTCTAATTTCATCTCCAAATTTCCGATGACATCTCCAAATCTCCACCACAAACCGTTGTTCAACTTCTATCTTGTGTCAAATTTGGTATCAGAACTCAAATCCACCATTTTCTTCTATTTTCTTGTTTTTTATTTGCTTTTAAGAAGAATAAAAACAAGAGAAACATCATATCAGAAAAAGTCAAAAAAGAAAAAACAGAAAAAAACCAGATTAAAAAAGACAGATTTTAAAAAAAAAATCAAAAAACAAAATAGCCGGCCATCATCGCCTCCATCTCGACACGACAACAACATTATCATCTTCAACAACAATCAACAAAAATCTCAATAGCATCAACAATCTCGACAAAAACAAATCCTTTTAACATTTCAGTAGTATCTCAATAACAACTTCATCGAAGATCCTTCCATCTTCATCAACAATCAAAACAACATTATCAACTTCAAGTAGGACAGATCTAACAATTCCAGACCCGATACACAAGGAGTAAAACATATCCATTAAGGGTTATTTTTAATTATTTGGAGCCCATTTATAACCAATACGCATCAGATTCAAGCCAAAGTCGAGTTGTTACAATTCTTCAGTATTTTTTGAATTCTATATGCTGAATTTTGGAGTTAATTTTATAGAATCCACATTTTATGTGAAATACATAAACATTGGTGTTAATTTCAAACAAGTGGAGCGCGATATGCATGATTTTGTCCCATATTTTTATGATTTTAATGATTATATTAGTTATGAAGATTGGTAGAGCAATTTAGAACAGTTCTTCAGTTAATGACTTCAAAACAAAAACATTATTATACTCAATTGATGTTGGTTAGAGAAGTTTCTGTTTGGTAAATAAGCAACCTATAAATCTTGTCCAAGTTGGGATTGTTTGCAACTTTTTCTTGCATAGTATGCTCCACGTCTTGTCTTCAAGTGTTCACCAAAATTTTGTAATCCGAGATAGTGTTTTATATAGGGAAATTCTATTTACGCACGGATGTCTACTTTTCACGCCCAGACTACTCTCCACACCAATCTCTTTTTGATACATCACCAATTTACTCTCTATACCCGATTTTTTTTTTCCAAAATTAACCCTTCCTCTCTCTCCCTCCTAATTTCATCTGCAACTCAACCCTAACCTCCACCTGCGTTTTGTCAATCTCCCCCCCTCTCCAAATTTCTTCCGCGACTCAACTGTCACTCTGCCCTTGTTTTGTTTGTATCGGTTATTAATATCTGACAGGAAAATATAGTGGTAAGATAATAATACCTAACCAAAAATTAATCTGGTCGGGTATTAATACCAGACCAGTGACGACCATCGCTCACCAACAAAAGAAAAATTAGTAATACTAAATTGCAAACAAAAACGCATAAAAAACTAAGAAGAATTTTAAACTGTACCTTCAATTTGTCCTTCGACACTAATTGCACGTTGGATTTTTCCATGTGCTTCAAAAAACTAAAACTCTAAACCCTAATTTTTATTATCACAGTAAATTTGAAGAATTTAAAATTCTTCCAAACTTTTTTAGAAAGGCGAATGTACAAACTTTAGGAGCCAGGAAATCAAATCGATAAGTTTGTGGGATATGTATTTGTTTTTAGATTTAAATACCAAAAAAGTAGTGTTTTTTTTAGGGTTATAGAAATTACGGAGGAGGAAAACGATGACAGTTTTCTAAACTTTTAAGAAGCATTAAAGATTTGAAATTTAAAAAGATAACTTAGTTAAAGAATTTTGGCACTATAAATACAAGTGTCTCTCGAAAAGTCCAGATACCGACACACTCGCTTATGAGAGATTAAGTGATGTTATAATTGCGATCGAATCCACCATAAAACTTATCACAGACCCATAGCTTGACGATCATATTTTCCGGTGTGAGCCACCATTCAAAGTTCTTGTTGGGCCATTGCCACTACTCAAAGAAACTTCCTCATAGCCTATTGACGCTTCTGGAGATTTTTTTATAGAAAATGTTGTTTTGTTATTACCGTCATCCTCTTTTATGAGCTTTCCCTTTTCCATGAGATTGTCTGATAACTACGATTCATTCCAGATATTTTTATCATAGTATGCATGTTTATAAGAAATTAGTTTTATTCTAGTGCAAAGAACACTAAAGCCCGTTCACCGGTACTAGCATCACAATTAGATACCACATATTACATATTCGGGTCTTATTTTTACATCCGAGATTATTTTATTTGCCCAGAACAAGTTGACAATGGGTGAGATGTAGAAGTTTCTACAAGTATGCCTCATTTATTCATCGGAGGTGAATGTTTCCAAGATAGGGCGAATTAATGGAGATAATAGAAAACTGATTTGTTAGGATATGATTAAATTTTATTAGGATTTCTATTTTAGAGCTGATTAGATTTGGTTTTATTTTGTTGGCAATTAAAAGCTATGATTTGTCAGGATTTGATTAGATTTTGTTAGAATTTTAATTTTACATTTGACTATATATATATATTTTTTTAGATTTGATTTGATCTCGTTTCCACGTGGTGCACATAAGATTTTCTATATATTACTTTGTAATCCTATTTTAAAATAATGAAAAGTGAAATGTTTTGAATTATTGAGAACATGTGATTTGCTTCTTTCCAAAATCTTTCCTCGAGGATTCGTGTTAGTGGGCATGTCACTCGTCTGGGTGTTACCAAATTTTTATTTATTTTGTATCAAATCTTTAATTTCATCACCAAATACCAAATATCATCCTTGAATCTCCAACACAAAACCTAGTTCTTCTTCCGTCCAATGTCTAGGGATGGTAATGGATGTGCCCACGGGCCAAATTTTAGCCCATTCTATATAAAATTTTGAATTAAAAACGAAAAATTTATTTTTTTAATTCAAAATTTTATATAAACAGGGCCAAAATTTAGCCCGTGGACGCCTCCATTACCATCCTACCTGTGTCAAGTATTCTCTTCTCCATCAGCTTAACATCAGCTGAAGCAACTTTACATATTTTACTGTCAAGCCAAATTCCCCAGCTCAGGCCAATATCAAAATGGGTGTTTTGTAAAATATGATCCAACATTTCCTTACCCGTATCCACTTCTCATTTTGACATAACAAAAAATTGGGTATCAACACCATGTATATTTTAAATCTAACTGAAAAATATATCCACGTATTTGTTAATAAAAAAGACTAAACTTATAGGAACTCGTTGGTCACGAGGTTAAAGGAGGGTAACACAAACCCTACTATTTATATACTCCACAAGCTGACTAGCAGGTCTTTGCATTTTTTTTCCCATTCTGATAAGGCAAACTACAAGTATGATTTTCCTTCATTCTTTCAGCTCTGTCCTAATGAAGTAATCTACTAATGGTCCAAAAAAATGAACTTGCATGGTATGTGAAAAAAGTAAGAGAATTGTAGTAGTATGAACTATGCTTGAGGATCTGTACCTTCATCTAGAAGGGAAAATTGTAGGCATGATTTTGAAATTTAGATGTCTAATATTTAACTGGAAGCCACAATATATATAGAACATAGATCACAAGTTAATGAAGTTTTCAATATCTAAATAGAGGCAAATAGTTTTGACTACATTTAGTTATTAACTTTTAAATAACTAGATATTCCAACCAAGTCCAACCCACCAAAGAAAAGAAAGAAGAGAAAAAGATTAAAAGAACAAGAACAGATAATTAGAGGTTTGAGCAACCTTACATGATCAAGAAGTAATACATCGTCTTCTTCCTCCAAGCGTGAAAAGTCTATTGCACGTTGGCCTGTTACAAGTTCAAGAAGCATAATTCCGTAACCAAAGACATCTGTCCTTTCAGATGATTTCCCTGTAGATAAATATTCAGGTGCTATGTGACCCATAGTCCCACGAACTTGAGTTGTTACAGATGTCTTCCTCACATCAACCAACTTAGCTAAGCCAAAATCCCCAACAACTGCTTCAAAATCCTCATCAAGCAAAACATTTGCAGCTTTTACATCACGGTGAATAATCTTCGGGTTGCAATGTTCATGAAGATATTCTAATCCACGAGCTGTGCCCAAAGCCACATGTTTTCTTGTAGGCCAATCTAACACTGGTTCACCAGGTTTAAAGTCTGCACTAGTCTCAAAACAAATATCATACTTTTAGAAAAAAAGGAAAATTCTAACATCTATCAATAGTGACATCGTCAGTACTCAAGACATATATAGTTCACCATAAGCTGCGACAGCATGACACACACCAAAAATGCTACTACAAATTCAACAGAAAATAAAAGAGTAGTGGTTTGCACGACTCTCTTTAAGAAGTGAGCAACATGATATCTGTCATTTTGGTCCAAAAAGAAGAGTGCCTTGGTGATGATTATTTCAGTGCATAAAATTTTGAAGCTAGAAACCGGTGACAGTTCAAAAACCCAAAAAGCTACCATCTCGTGGAAAAACATTATGAATATGACATAGCTTTACCAGATTCGTGGTACACGTTATTTGTGATTATGGGAACATGTGCACGAATGTTACTTTGACCACTATGTAGTTCAAAGAGATGGTTTTAATTTGATCAGCATATAAGATGAAGAACATTTGGGAGAATTGCTATTTGCTAAGGTATTTTGATAATTATGCATGTATATAATTGTGTGCATGTGGATAGGCAAGAGACATACACATGCATTTGAAGATTTGTTAATTTAATGAAAAAGTAGTAAGAGATAGATGGTAAAAGCAGTGAAATTCTTCCTTCAAGAAAAACATCTCAAGTGGCTTTTCTCCTAGCTTGATCATCCCAGAATCCGCCTACCGTCAAACTATCTGAACTATTGTCTTTTGTCTTAGTAATAAAGTTAGATCAATGTCCTCTAATTTGAAGTGGTTTCTGCCTTGCTCCGTACCCGACCCCATTTTGATGGGAAAAAGGTTTAGATGATCATGATTTTAGATCTCAAATAAGGGTAAATGCAGATCTACAAGACTTAGACCAAGAATATTCTACGAGGAATTAGGGATTAAGAAAACATCCATGTAAAATTAAAGGAAAGGCTCATACCACCATCATCAACAACAACAACTAAGCCTTTTATCCCAAGTACTTGGGGTAGGCTACATGAATAAAAAAAGAATCACGCCAGATCGATCACGTTGATAATCCTTCTCCATTCATTCCTATCAAGTAATATCTTCCCATTTAAACCTCTAGAATCCATATCTTTTCGTATCACCTCCATCCATACTTTTTTCGGTCTTCCCTTCGTTCTTTTAACTTGTTCTACATTGATAAACTCTTTTCATCGAACTAGTACATTTGTAGCTCTACGTTGTACATGACCAAACCAGCGTAAGCGATTTTCTCGCATCTTCTCATCGATGGGAGCTACACTCATTTTAACACGAATATCTTCATTTCTCATTTTATTTCTCCTAATATTTTCGTATATCTAATGAAGTATGCGCATCTCTGTTACACTTATCTTCTGTGAATGACATTTCTTTACAGCCCAACATTCCGTGTCATATAATAAACCTGGCCTAATAGCAATCCTATAAAATTTTCCCTTCAGCTTTAACGGAATGTTACGATCGCATAAAACTCTCATTGCACTCTTCCATTTCAACCAGCCAGCTTATATCCTATGGTTGACATCATTATCGATCTCTCGATCATTCTGAATAATAAAATCCAAATACATAAACTAACTGCTCATTTGTATCTCTTGCCCGTCCAGTGTTACAGCACTATAGTTTAGGGTCCGTCGTTTACTAAATTTACATTCTATATAGGGGTATTTACTGGTTTGTCCCTCAAATCTTTATATATTATGGTTTAGTCCCCCAAATCTTCATATTTAGGATTTAGACCCCCAAATCTCCTTACTACAATTTAGTCCCCCTTCCCAAATCTCCCAAAATTTTAACTTGATATTACCATTTTACCCCTCCTTATTCATTCTTTCTCTTTCTCCTCTCTTCTCCTCTTTTCCTCCTCTCTTCTCCTTTTCTTTATTATTCCTCCTCTCTTCTCCTCCTCTCTTCCTCCTCTTTTCTTCATTGGGAGAAGAGAGGAGAAAGAGAGATGGAGAAGAGAGGAATAATGAAGAAAAGGAGAAGAGAGGAGGAAGAGAGGAGGAGAAGAGAGGAAGAGAAAGAATGAATAAGGAGGGGTAAAATGGTGATATCAGGTAAAAAATTTAGGGAATTTGGGAAGGGGACTAAATTATAGTTACTTTGGAGATTTGGGGGACTAAATCCTAAATATGAAGATTTGGGGGACTAAATCATAATATATAAAGATTTGAGGGACAAACCAGTACCCCTTCTATATAATCTGTTTTAGACCAACTAAATCTAAAACCTTTAGATTCTAATGTGTGCCTCCATAAACATTTACCCCTGCTCTTTGTCTCATCAATTTAGACAATATCATCAGTAAATAGCATACACCAAGGTATCTCATCCTGAATAGCTCAAGTAAGCTCATCAACTACTATAACAAATAAGAACGGACTCAATGCAGATTCTTAATGCAATCCAATTGTGATAGAAAAATCACTTGTTAGACCACCACATATTCTGACATTGGTCACTACTCCATCATATATATCCTTAATTATATCAATATACTTGATGGGGACTCTTTTCTTCATCAATGTCCACCAAAGGACCTTTCGTGGAACCTTATCATAGGTTTCTCTAGGCCAATAAATACCATATACAAATCTCTATTTCTCTCCCGGAATCGCTCTATAAGTTAACGAAGTAAATGAATAGCTTCTGTCGTCGATCGCCCCGACATGAATCCAAACTAGTTCTCCGATATTTTAATGGTCAGCCTAAATCTATGTTCAATTACCCTTTCCCAAAGTTTCATAGTGACACAGAAGTTTTATTTCACGATAATTAGAACAACTCTAAATATCACCCTTATTCTTATACAGAGGTACTAGGGTACTCTTCTTCCATTCATTTGGTATTTTCTTAATTTGCCAAATCTCATTACCACCATCCTATGTACTAAATGGATCACTCATCAGACTATTTATATTTTCACCAAATTTCTCCTTCACATACAACAGTGATGCACTTTTAAAATAAGAGGAAGGCAAGAAAAAGGAATAATGGGAAACAAATGAGTTCATAATGGTAGGAAACAGCTGAGATACATTGTTGGAATTCTAGCCATACGCTTGGGATTTTTTGTTATCAAATATAATCTAACAAAATCACAAGAATCCACTGGACATCAGTATAACCTTTGTTGATAATGAAGACAACTGATATTTCCCAGATCTGGCTGGCCTTTCTCAGAAAATCATCTTTTCAGAGGAGGTGTGTAAGTAGTGTAAACCTAAACCATGGTTGAAGCATACACATTAAGAATTAAACCACTGATTGTGACTTAAACAAAACCACTGCAAACCAACTTATGCAGGTATCTAACATCCTAGAACACAGAACTAAAAGAACTTATTTTGTACAGGCATCAAATAAATGACTTCATGCAATATACAAGAAGACTAAAAGAATCAAAATTTTATTTTAGGCACCGGAAGTGTCAAAAAAAAAGGCATGAACAGAGTAAATTGGCAATTTGAACCACCTCCCTTGGATTTGAAAGAAATGATTTGCAGTCCACAACTACCCTAGCCCAGTATATACAAACACAAACGCACAACTTATTTTGAGTTTCAGATCATAATCCTAAACTACTTAAACTGAAAATTACTATTAGGAACCCAAATAAAAACTTGAATCTAAAGTAGGGGACCCAATCTAATTACAGAAAAGCTTCTTCCTCAACTTAAGAATTTTTCTGATAAACATCAAGATGAGAGTAAGGTCATAGAGATGGTGCAGCTGTGCAAGTATGTGTTAAAAAAGTTCAGAATTTTGAATTTCTTAAAAACAGAATGCTATAATTGCCATTAGTGCTACATAAACAGAAATATGGTCAGGAGATACAAACTGAAAGAGAAAGGAGAAAATAGACGTTATATGGCATGACCACATTTCTAATGGTCAAGTCATAGATAAAATTCATATACATTGTCAATAGCATGATAAATGTTAGCAAAACATTAAACATGAACCCTCTAATAAGTAATAAATGCCGCTAAAGACATAATGAGTTTCAATAACTTATAATAAATGAAGAATGTAAAAGATCGTGTCAACAATCACCTCTCAAGCGGTAGGCAACACTCAAGTTCTGCATGAAAGGATAAACAAGAAGTCGTTCTGAGGGTGTTGTACAGAAACCAATTAATTTCAGCAGATTTCTGTGAACAGCTACACTTATTAACTCAACTTCACGCAAAAATGCAGCTTCCCCGCCAGGACTTTCATAATCAGTCAATCGCTTCACTGCAATTTTTGTATTATCTGGAAGCACTCCTTTATAGACTTTCCCAAACCCTCCCTGCCCAAGAATATTTTTCTCACTGAAGCTGTCAGTTGCAATTTGTAATTCTCTCCATGCAAACCTTTTCAGCTGTCCAAATGCAATTCGACGGTCATCTTCACCTGAGAATTGACAGTATAAATAAATCAACCAGGTTATGATGGAAATTTTATGTTGAAAAATCCAGTAACACAAATTGGAGAAGGGATGGTAAGACGTAGATCTACTAGTTGTGGAAAAATATTTTTAAAAAAAAATAATTATATCAAGTAACGATTAAAGTCACTGCACAATTAGTTCAATGAATTATCAAAAGATAAACCTGCAACATCAGTAAAAACGTCGCGCCGATAAACTTTCCGCCTACTCTTCCATATAAAAAGTGCAATCCCAGCAACAATTACAAGTGCTATTGCCCCTCCAATACTTCCAAGTATCACACCAAGCTCTGAATGATGGGATCCTCCTGTCATGAATAACAGTAAGAGAAATATGTAGATTGATATGTAAGATGGTAAAGAAGAAATATTAAATATTTATAAATCCTATTCAGAGAAAATTAAGTTGAATGGCCCTATTAATAATTGTGGCATACCAGCATCCGATATGCTAGATACACAAGGCAAAGCAAATCCCCTCCCACAATTTAGCTTGTTTCCTGTGAAACTGCATAATATAAAGATTCTATCAGATGCTAGCATATAAACATAGAAACCGTAATAATTCAAACAGTATGGTATCATTAAAAAATTTTGAATGACTGTAAAATGCTAGCATCAAATCAGCAGTCATAGAAACTCCCTGTACTTGTATCTGGCAACTCTAAAAAGTCGATCAGGTATTTGGCCAGTTAGGTCATTGAATGCTAGACGACTGCCAAAGAGACCAATATTGGACAATGTCAGAAAATTCAAACATTAACACTATATGTTCTATTTGGCTTACAGCAAATAGAAAGCTGACAAATAATCAATGACGTGGTAATATTTCATCAATAATGAACTTACACATCATTTAAGCTTGAAAGATTTGAAAGAGAATCTGGAATAGTTCCACTGAGATTATTTTCGCTCAAAATCCTACTTATTCAACCAAACAAACGACAATTTCAAATAAGGATCAATGATTTGAAGCTTGCATTTTAACAGCCAATATGGGCTTATATATGCAATCAACTTACAAAATTTGAAGATTAGTCAGGCTGCCTAGAGAAGTTGGTATCTGCCCACTTAATTGGTTATCTTCCAAGATCAAACTTGTCAAGCTTGATAAATTCCCAAACTGTTTGGGAATACCACCAGTTATTTTGTTACCCGGCAAAGATCTGCATAAATTACAAAATGGAATAAATTATCTGCAAATATTTACCTCATTTCCTTAAAGAAAAAGACAACAAAATTCTTTCCTAAATAAAAGCAAAAGAGCTAACTTGAAGATCTCCAACAACCAGATTTTGTTACCAGACAGCGTCATTCAACTAGTATAGACTAAAAACGATATCTGAGTTACAAACATATTGGAGATAAATGCTACTGTTCACATGATAAAAATTATCACATGCAGAGAAGATTTATTTTTAATACCTCAAAGACTTGAAATTTCATAAGACTTAAGATAATTATACAACATTTTGTTAGAGAAGCCTGGTTACATGAAGACAATGCATGAGCGAAAAAGATATGGCCAATCTACTCAACTCCTGACCTTCAAGGTTTTATAGCAAGGTCGTCTATCTTTCATGTCAACGTGCCTCTGGTATATCTATGGGCGTACTTCCTAAAAAACTTTATGGACCCAACAAACAAAGCGAGGAAAATAAATGCTGGGATAACAGATTTTATCTCCTGGAAGTAAAACTATACTTGTCAAGATAACCTTCAAGCGACAACTCTTCATGATCTATTAGCATGTATAGTTCATAGAAAGATTATTTTCAGAATTGAAACTAGTTCTACTAGGCCTATAGGAATAATAATGAATCAACATCACCAACTTTGGGTCTAATGAAATAGCATTTGGAAGCCTTTAGAATAATGGATTGGACGTTAGAAGTCTTCATGTTATTGCCATTGCTTGGCTATGTAAGCTAGCTAGCTAGCTTGGAAAATACTAGCTGATAAAAGGTCATTGTGGGCTAGATATCATTCTTTGGGATACTGACAACAACGTTTTGTATTGGTGCAGCTTCTCTAATCTGGGAAAAGATTATCATATGAATTTGTTAACAATTCCTCAAAATGGTTAATACGGGAAGGCGGAAAAGACCAAGCAACAATAAACATAGAAGGAACAACTCTTCCTCTCTCTGAATTTCGAGTGAGCGAAATGTCAATTATGGAGAGATACTTGGCATGGAGATAAGCCATTAATTAACAAGGTTGCTTGTTATACTACTTATTTTGCTAAGAATAGCATGAGTTGTTGCAAAAAGGAACTTGGGTCAGATCTATTACTAATTTTTGTATTAATGAAAGTACAAATGAAACTGTAGAAAACAATTAGTTTATATCTGATGGAGAGGACAGATTCATATGGTAATTGAATGACTTGGGATTTCCATCTAAAATCTGCTTGGCATGCTCTGAGAATGAGAAATCCTGATAATTACTGGTGAAGGCTAATATGGCTAAAAGAATTATCTCTGTGAATCACAAATATTTGTTTAAAGGAGTGATTCCTGTCCATAATCCAATCTCTACACTTGGAGTTCAGAGACAAGCAGGTCGTTGCTCACTTCCTCCCTTAGAAACTATAGTGATGTTTCCTGCATCGTGAAATGGCTAATCAATTGGGTTTATATTGCACTTGGGTTTTGTTATCCAATAGGAGGGAAGATCAATGGTGATGTCAACGATACAATCCAAGTTGGCTGGTTGAAATGGAGAAGCAAAACATGAGCTTTATGCAATCGTAACACTTCGTTAAGACTGAAGAGAAGGTTTTATGGGCTGCAACATCTTTGTTATATGTTATGAAATGTTGGACTTTAAGGAGACAATATGCAGAGAAAATGAGTTTAGCAGAGATGTGCATACTTTGTTGTATGTGTGACATTACGAGAGATAAAATGTGAGATGAAAATATTCTTGCTAATATAGGCATAGCCCTCGTAGAAGTAAGATGCGAGAATACCTAACAATCACAGACATGCCACTGGTGTCGATGTGTCAGTGCCAGACACGTATCCAACGTGAAGACACGCAGAAACTATGTCGAACACACCACGCAACGTATCTAATAAAAAGAAAAAAAATGTGTCATTGTCGCGTCATTGTCATATCTATGATTATTAGAGGTGGTGTCCGAAAAAAGAAGAGTTAAATAGTCGAGAAAAAACAAAAAAATATATATTGCTAAATTGTAACACCTATTTATAACTAGTTATTTTTATGAATTTATATTTTAATATTTTCTTATACACTTGAGTCTTGTTTGCTTTTTATATATGAAGAAATAAATTTTTGCATTCACTCTCTAGTATGATCCTTACCAATTGTCATCACAAACTATTTTTTGTCTATTTGCCTATAAAGGAGGGAGCAAGATAGATACATGTTACTGATGAGACTTGTCCTTTATAAAGAAGATAAGAGACACAAACCCATAGCATTGTCCTTACTTTCTTTTTGGATATTTTAGTAAAATTATTATGTTAATAATCGAAAAATATATATTTATTTTTTTTCCACGTCATTGTCGTATCCGTGTCCTCATTCTTTCAAAAATGCCATGTCCGTGTCCAAATTTGTATCCGTATTCATGTCCATATCCGTGTTTCCTAGGAAAAAATGCCCACCATGGTCATGTGCAAAGCAAATCTATTGACGCATCTATTCAGAGAGTAGAGCTTCTCAATGTAGAGTAAGTTAAATGAGCGAAGGGGCGACTGACAAAAATATGGACATAGGTAGATATGGATGTTAAAAGCCTAAACAAAAACATACTTGATAGGAAGAGTGAAGTAGGATGTCCTTGTGCTTGACTCGGCATAATTCTCTTCTTGATTTATGTAACATATACAAATTTTTGGGATTAAACAACTAAGTTGTTGTAGTGAAATGGCTAATCAAGTGGTCTATAGTCATTATGAAGTCAACTCCGTCAATTCTGTGCTTAAACATTTATCATTTCACTATCTGTCCCAAGTCAGAATAAAAGAGGAGAATTGTGGTAGGCCTGTGACAGCCAGCGTAAAATATTGTCACATATTATGACATGAACCAAAATATAAATTTCGTTGGAGCATTCCCTATTGAGCAACGCGCTATATCGGAATCCAGTATAGTGAAAAAAATGTTAGGGTTGCTAGGTCGTCACTCAGAAGCGACGCGCCATATTGGCATAAGGATGTGGTATCAAATATAAAAGGATTCCCCCACCTTAATGATTGGATGGAAGTAAAGAAGTAAACTCATGAACATAAAATCCGGTTTGCATCGTGGAACATCGATTACCTTACAGGTAGATAGTAGAGTTAGTTGATATTATAATTAGAAAAAGAATTAATAGTTTGTGCGTAAAGGAGACTAAGTAGATGAGAAAACTAAAGTCATAGAGCCTTAGAGTAATTAACTTTGGTATACGGATAGAGATAGAAATCATAATAGTGTAGATATCATCATAGACAAACAATTATATGGGAATATAGTGAATGTTAGAAGGAAGGGTAATAGAATTTTATTAGTTAAATTTATTTTACATAGAGAGATTCTTAATATCATTAGTACATATGCACTACAAGTAGAACTTGATAAATCCAGTAAACATCAATTTTGGAAAGATAAACATGAGATAGTATAAGGAATACTCATTAGAGAAAAACTATTTATTGGTGTTGACCTCAATGAGCATGTAGAAGCTAGTCGTAGTGGGTTTGATAGTGTACATAGAGGATTTGGTTTTGGAGAAAAAAATAAAGCATGTAACTCAATTTTAGATTTTTTTTTTTTGGTCTTATAATTTGATTTTAGTGAATATTTAGTTTAAAAAAAGAGTTTTCCAATTGATTACTTTTAGAAGAGAATCAAGTGCAAGCCAAATAGATTTCTTTTTAAGTAGGAGGGTATATAAAGATAGTTGCATTTATTGTAAGGTAGTGTTAAGTGAGAGTATAGTAACCCAACATAAATTCTTAATTTTAGATATTCGGATTAAAAAGAGACTTAGAAATATTAAGCATAAGTTAAATCCAAAAATTAAGTGATGATGATTAGAAAATAATCAAAAAGTTTTTGTAAATAGAGTAATACAAGGAGCACATTGAAAGGACCACGATGATCCTGATGTGACATGGAACAAAATAGCTAGCTATATTAAGATAATAACTAAAGATATATTTGGCAAATCGAGTGGTGCTCCACTATGTAAGGAGACATCATAGTAGAATGAAGAGGTAAAAATGTTATTAAAATCAAGCGGGACTTTTATAGAGATTTGAAGAAGAAGAATAATGAAACAACCTTTGAGAGGTATAAGCTAGCCAAGAAAAAAGCTAAGAAAACTATTTGGGTTGCAAAAACTAAATTATATAAATAAGTATATGAGAAGTTGGACAATAAAATGTCAGAAAAGGAAATATAGAATTGCTCAAATAAGAGAGTCTAAAAATTTATGTTATGTAAAGTGTATTAAAAATAAAGATCAGAAGGTTCCAGTTCGAGACAGATTAAAGAAAAATTGAAAGATTATTTTTATAAATTATATAATTGTAGTTTTATTCAAGATTTGGAAGACCTTACTATTTAGTGTGAGAATATAAATCGTAGTTTTATATGCAGAATTAAAAAAAATTGAAGTAAAAGAGGATTTGAAGATGATGAAATCAAAAAAAGTTGTTAGTCAATTCTTATAGAGGTTTGGAGATACTTTAGAGAGATGTGTGAGAAGTGGCTGACAGATCTTTTTAATAATATTTGGTAAACTAAGAAAATGTTAAATGAATAGAGCAAGAGTATCCTAGTATCTCTGTATAAAAACAAGGACAATACTCAGAGTTGTTCTAACTATTGTAGAATAAAACTCATGTGTCATGCTATGAAACTTTCGGAAAGGGTAATTGAATATAGATTGACATATTTTTAAAATATCAGAGAATCAGTTTGGATTCATGCCAAGACAATCAACGACAGAAACTATTTATTTACTTTGTCAACTTAGAGCGATTCCAAGAGAGAAATAGAGATTTGAATATGATATTTCTTGATTTAAAGAAAGCCTATGATAAGGTACCACGAAAAGTGCTTTGCTGGACATTGATGAAGAAAAATCTCCATCAAGTATAATGATATAATTAAGGACATATATGATGGAGTAGCATCCAATGTCAGAACTTATGATGGTCTAACAAGTAATTTTTTAATCACAATTGGATTGCATCAAAAATCTGCATTGAGTCTGTTCTTATTTGTCATAGTGATAGATGAACTTACTAAAACTATTTAGGATGAAATACCTTGATGTATGCTTTTCCTATACAAGTAATATAAACAAACTAGCTTTCATATGAAATCCTCTCATAAATTTGGATTAGTATACAAGTAATATAAACTTTAGTTATCATAAACAAATCAAGTACTTTAGTTATACAAGTAATATAAACAAACTAGCTTTCATATGAAATCCTCTCATAAATTTGGAATTGAGATCAATAGTATGAGATTGAAGTCTAGAACTGAAATCAACAAGGGAGCCAAAATCCAAAGAGGCTAGGACTTATCTGGGGGAAGGGATTGTTATCTGAGGCGGAATCATAAGATTTAAATACCTCAAGAAGTCTAGAACTAAAATCAACAAGGAAGCCAAAATCCAAATAGGCTAGGACTTATCTGGGGGAAGGGATTGTTATCTAAAGCGAAATAGCGAGATTTATATACCTCAAGAAAAAATCTAAAACGTAGATAGCATATTATCGACATGTGTTTTCGAGATCATTTCATGATCGTAAGATACATAGTTTGCATGACTCATATACCTTTTGGATCCTTTGAGTCATTTTGATCCTTCTTCCATTTCCTTATCCCCATCATTTCCTACCATCAAGTCTCATTGACAATCAATCAAGAATTCACTGATTTCATTTCTAATAGCAAATCTCATTCATAATGCTCAAATCGCTCCCATTGAACTGCACCATTGGATCCATCATTCCAAGAATCCCCATTCAACATTAAAAATTATGTTTTATAAATCAGTTTGGATAGTGGTCAACCTTTGACCAATGGCCAAATGTACTCCAATTGAGCGCAAAATTTAACATCTTTATGGAATCCACAAGCATCAGTCTTCCAGTCTGAATGGTCGACCATCAATCGTCTAGAACCCAAATCCTCAAAATCTAATTTTGGTTGCACCATCTTGTTCCTCTTGTCAAGCTGATCAATTTGTTATATAAATATGCCTGATTTAGACTCGGAGGAGGAACATATGAGCTTCAAAAGTTCAAAATCTTTATCGATGATTTATCCTAATTCGAACCCATCTATCCTTGTCCTCTAGAATTTGAAACCCATTCAACTAGTTGAAGGCCAAATATTTATGTTTTCATCTTTATCTCCAATAGTTGTCCAAGTTCACCAAATCTCAGAGATAAAAGAATTGAAATCAAATTCAAAATCCAAAAAGATCTATCTTCTTAACTATAAAATGATCTATGATAATCCATCATATCAGACGGACTCCCGAAGCGGTTCACCTTCTGTATGGTTAATGATCAATCATCTTAAAGGCCTGGACAATTGATCGCAGTCGTCCAGCCATCCAAGTTCTGAAGAGCTGACCATCAGCCATCCAGAGAAATTTTTATCCAAATTGGTCAAAACTACCTATAAATAGCTCCCTGTCCTTTCCTACTATAGAGAGACTCTAAATTTTCATATAATAGAGATATTTATTCCGGTTTTGGAGGAGAAAGAAGCTATTAAGATGCGTTACAGTGTGATTGGCCATCATCGTTCATTGATTCATCTTCAACCTCTTCTCTTTATCAATGGTAGCAATCTCCTTTTAGAGAATTTTCATAAACTTGATCTCTTTCATTTTATTTATTTTTCAATTTAATTCACTGAGTTTTTTTAGAACTACTTCAGTCTCTCCATTTTTTCCTCCCTTTTCCCATAAAACAAGAAGTTATTTCAAAATCACACAAGCATGCGATCATGCATAAATCACTGTTTCTCTAACCAAGTTTTGGATTAGGACTCCAACCCCAAAAGATTCATCCTTGTGGTTAGATCCATCAATCTCTATGCCTTTTTACTACTTTTCATTATTTTATTATATCACCTTACTACACATAATCTAACCCAAGTATTTTCCATTTTTTTTTGTTTTGCAAGGATTAAAAGACGAGATGAACATAAAGTGAAGCGGATCATAGACATAGTTGTCCACATCCTATAATATGCGAAACGTATCTTATGATACCATATGATTCATAACAAAATCAATATGTATCATATATGCGATACTACTGGGTTATGTATCTTACGCTACGGCAAGCGTATCCTACGATATGTGATATATATCTTACGTTACACGATACATATCTTACGATATGCGATACGTTACGATACGCTGACTTGGTTCATAAATAAATTTAAAACTCATTCACACGAACCTTTTGAGTTAAATATAGAATGCAAATTTCGAACAAGTATAGTCATTTAACAAACAAGAATATTAAAGTTTAAGATACTTGTTTTACTTGATAAAAATATTTAAACAAATCATCAAAAGAGGTATATTGTTAATTTATAGTCAAAATAAATTATTTAGATACTAATTCTCAATTCAATTGTCTAAAGAGCTTATTTATTATATGTTAAAATCTCGCTAAAAGGAAGATTGTGTATAAATTTAAGAAGTTGAAGATGAAAAAATTAAAATAAAAATTCTTGAAGATGATCGTGATAATACTATAAAGGATGATTAGTTGATATTATATTTATTTTTTTGTATTTTTTTTTTAGGGATAACGAGCTTTTGCTCAATGTTTAGGTTTTTGTGAAATAACATATAACCGAAACTAAGACAACAAAAAAGGAAAGAGATTGGAGAAATATATAAGCTAATTTGACTGTGGGGTATAAAATTTAATTATGAATGGATTAATGAGAAATAAGAACTTTACATAGTGAAAGGCATATAATGAACATATTTCAATGTATATTTTAAATTGAAGATGAATAATAGATCTACTAAAAAAAGAAAGAAAAGATATAATTGTAAAATTTTTATTAATTCGTTGTTTATTCATAATATTTAGTTTCCAATAGATTATTTTATCATTATTCGTAAGATTGAATGCAGTTACAAACAATAAATGGGGGAAAAGGGATATATTAAATGGGGAGGTTTGTATGGAGCTAGAGAGACGAGGATGCGAAAAATGAATGCTATTTTCAATTTTAAGTGAATTTAGTAATGTATTTGCTAATGTAGTATAATTTTGATTGATGAGAGTATAGTCATAATAGTTTGAATGTTAATTACATTTTTATATATAGCTATTGACTTATATTTAACATATTACTGGCTTTAGTATTTGTTTTTGGCTATTTGTTTACTTATACCTTAAATATATTCATATGTTTGTTATATTATATATTATTATGTGCTTATTACTTACATATTATATTTTGATTAATGTATCCTACAATATGCAATACGATATATAGGAATAACGATACACTATATGTATCCCGATATGACAATTTTGATCATAGATACCAATGGCGACAAACCTACTATTCCCCGAGCACAGGTAGCTTGGAGTGACAATCACGATCATTCCATATTTTTCAGTGACGATCATTCCAAAATTTTCAACGACCTAGAATTGTTGTGCAACAGATCTACGTCCAAAAACAAGGTCACCTCAAACTACAGTCAACTATTATATTATAACATAATATAAAATAACACAAATAACTCGAAAGAACAATAGGTTATACAGAATTAGGTAATCTAAAAGCGGCACGTAACGACGTGCCCTCCTTAAGTTACATAACAAGTTATAACGAATTATATAACAGGTTATATAAACTATGGACTCCATATAGTATCACATATCTCAAAATCTAATATGATATTCGTTTTATGTATCAGTATCAGCGGGCATTTAAAACCTTAGTATAAACTCTTTTCTAGGGGGTAATCATCAATAAACAATATTAACATAATAGAATATTCAAAGATTCATCAACCAGTATGTTATTTACTTACAGGACACTGAGATATTTCAGCTCTCCAATTCTTGGGGACAAGATTCCATTAAATCCCATGGAAGACAAAGTTCTGCAACACATAGTAGTAGAAAAATATATTTAGTAACATTGTACGGCTTTGCGAATCCATGAATACGTATATGACGATAAAAAGACAAAACTTGCAAAGATGCACAGAATGAGAACAAAAGCATCTACTTACACTTGAATGACATTGTTGCTGCCATCACAAATAACAGAGTTCCAAGTACACGGATTAACTTGATTTGGATTCCAATCAGAAAGCTGGTTGCCCATGGTATTCAGTTTAAGTTTCATGTCATACAATGCATTTCCTGGAAGATTTCAAAACCATAATAAGTTTTCTGGTTCAAAATTGGGGAAGATTTTTTTTTTTTTGGGGTCTAATGAACAGAAAATTTGTCAGCAATCATATTGATTAACTTGAGTGATGTATACATACAACTTAAATGAGCACAATAATTAACATATATAAAATATACCTAACTAAAATAACATAAAATAATTAAACAAGGTAAAAACACATGCCTGTACATGATAAGGAGATAATCCCACATACAATTAGGGGGTGTTCGTTTGCATAGAAGTAGAAAGGAGGTAGTGGAAGCAAGGTGACTTTTTCTACTTCAAGTGTTTGTTTGGTCAGGAACTACAGTGGAAATTACACCTACAATGATGATGTGGATTCTATATGGCACCCCAATTTCTCAAATTTACTTCATGTGGATTTTGGATGGAAGAGAGTTGGAAATAAAAAGTATTAATATTTTATTATCTTGTGTTTTACCCTTTTTTTTTTCGTTGTTCTAAGAAAAATATTTTATTTCTCCTCCATCTCTTCCTTCTTCCAGAAAGTAAGAAATGAACACTAGAAATATTTGAAATATGATACTTCCATCTCTTCATTTTTGAAAGTAACTTCTAATTTTCTTTCTTACTTTTGCTACTTCTAAACACCCAAACATACCCTTAATTACTTAGATATGAGTGATGTATATATACAAGTCAAATGAGCACAATAATTAACATATTTAAAATATTCCTAATCAAAATAACCTAAAGAATAATTAAACAAGATAAGAACACTTGTCTATACATGGTAAGGAGATAATCCCATATACACTTACTTGTAGATATGCCCACATGTCCCTTCTTTAACACCCACCCTCAAACTCACTATGGATCAAACATCAAGAGTTTGGAGGACTTGCAAGTTATGGATGGTAGAAAAAATGACATCACATCTGCTATCGAGCTCTATTAGGAACAAAACCAGAGGCATGACATTTACCAAAAGAGAAGAACTAGATTATAAGCATGACCGACAACAAACATTTGCTGGAGTAGCTGAATCCACAATAAAGGTGGTGACCATGGCATCCATAAAGTAGTAAGATACGGACAAAAAATATCAAAGGAGGGAAACAAATAAGCAACCATGTCAGAAAATCATACAGTAGAGAATTATCTCCAATTTAGGTAGACTGGAGATAGAGCAGGTCCTTCAGATGATGTCAAGGTAACATGGAGATCAAAGGTGCAATAATTCAAACAATAACTAAGCACAAAAAGAATGTCAAATGGTAAGGTGAGACATTATTCAGGTATGGCTACTAAACATGTTTTTTAAGATAAATCTTTCCTTTAACATTGATGAACAAAAAGATCCCTATTTTTCTCCATTGAATAATCATGAGCAATTTCACAATAAAGAGGGATAAAAAGTAAGAAAAAAAGATTATTGACATTGCATGTCACTTTTAATAGAACTGTTGATTCATAATGCACAAAGAAGTATAAGACCATGTGACAAAAATGATGGGTGATGTTATATACAAGCAACTGAACTAGGATGGCATACCTTGCCAATCAGATACAACAAGAGACAGCATAAGGAGCAATAAAAACAATATATAGACCAACGACATCTTCCCTTGAGATCAATCTTGGCTGTCAACTTATTGCCGAATACATAATTCTGTCAGGATGGCCATCACCTGCAAAAGAAGCACCATGTTATCATAAAAAACACATGTTATAAATAAGAACAAGTGAAAAGAGATATATTCTCCTATATGCATAGCAAAAAAAAAAAAAAAAAATCGCTGTCCCACGGTCATCAATCCACAATACGTAATTGTGATTAATTTATGATACTTCTAATTGTTTCTGCTTACAAATTAGCACACAATTAGGGATGGTAATGGTAGCGTTCACAGGTCAATTCTATACAAAATTTTGAATTAGAAAAATGAAACTTTCAATTTAAATTCAAAATTTTGTATAGAGTGGGCCAAAAATCCCATGGAGTCATCTATTACCATCCCTACACACAATCAAAGTTATTTCCACGAGAGTAACAACAATGAGGTACATTGCTTGAAAGCTCGCCTCAATGCATCTCACCAATCTCCTCCAAAATTTGAAAAGCCGTCCAAAATGACCAATTGTCTTCAAATTTCTCCATTCTGAACTCCAATTTTCACTCTAAACAAGGTTATTCCAGGTTCCCGTCCCAAACAACAATCAAGCAACCACTGAGCCCTTCTCATCAAATCAAAGAATACCCACATCCCAATTTTCCCAAAAGATTCAAGTCAACGGAGCATAATGAGAAACAAGCATACAAGGGAGAAATAAATAAATAAATAAATAAAAGACCATTAAATTACACAGCACAGAAGAAACAAGGAAAGAGAAGAGAAGAAGTGTACCTTTAGAGAGAGGAGATCTACTGGCTGCTCAAAGACAACATAAATATAGCTTCTATCTCAGCGAAACCCAGAAGAAATTGATTGGGGCAAGATAGAGAGAGAAAGAGAGAGAGAGAGAGAGAGAGAGATGCAATTACTGGCTTAGGGAGGAGGAGGAGAAGAACAATCGGAACTCTCATCACACAGTTCTCGCATCCGGGTGGAAAGAAAAGGAACAGAGCTGGGGCACTAGACGACACCCACTGACAAAATGTGGCGTGGGGGCGTTGTGGGGCCCGCAGTTTTGGCGTATGTATGGGAAGCGTTACTGGAGATTTGGTTATTTGGGTAAAGAATTGGGTGTACCTTTCCTTGATGGTCAGTCGCTGGGAAGACCGCTCGACGAGATAAAGAAGTGGGGGCGTTCTCCTCGAGGGGAGTGG